>VSDK01004318.1:51400-65169 GCA_009767595.1 Symbiodinium kawagutii | reverse complement strand
CGTGGCCTGCTGGGTCGATGTGATGACCCCGGCTGGACCTGTTTAGAATTTCGCATCAATTCGAGCTGTTGCGGCCGCTTTTTCTAATACTAATCATGTTGCCATCGGTTCCTGGTTGGGGCGTGAACAGCATGGGGCGCCTCAAGGAGATGCTCTTAGTTCTGCCCTCCTTCGTTTGTGGAAATGGCACCGGGAGTACCATTCACACTCGGCCAGGGTCGCAGAATGCGTCCCGATACTCCAGACCAAGTGTAAACTTGTGCACATCCTTGGATCCAATGTCCTGGTGTTGGACGTTTCTTACCGTGACGATTTAAGAATGTTCTGTGCATGGCGTTCCGGGTCGGCTGTAGGGTCTGATCTGGTGCGGTCATGGGTTTGGGCTCAATGGCGACGACGTTTTGTGGTCGGAACCATGTCTCTGGAAGAGGCTGACCCATCTATTTTTACTGGTCTGCAGGTCGTTTGGGAAGGTGCTCGTATTTGCCTTCGACCTCGCATGCCGGACCCGTGGGCAGCCTATTGTTACGATGAGGTTGATAATTTCCCTCTGAAGCCTTGGCAATCTTGGGGCCCGCCTCAACAATTTCAAACCACTGTGAAGGGTCTCTTTTGTCGGGCTTGGTATTTTTCCACGTCCAGACCGGCTTTCAAATTGACTTTGTGGGAAGTGTTTGTGGCGTTAACACTTCGTGCACATTTTGAATGGACATTCGTGAGGCGTTTGGCCATGGTTTGGAGCCGGACGTGGACCCCTAAGGGTGAGTTGTCTCCGGTTCCAACCCTTTTTGGTGATGTTAGTTCTGTTATTCTTTCTTTCGAAGGCTCCCTGCAGCGAATTCATCCCTGACCATTTGCTGAAAACACCAGTTTGTTTTTGCACAGAGGGACAACAGTTTGAGGCTTATGTGTCCCAACTGTTACGTTATCCCATTGTTGTGCCTGCCTTGCCAGGTACGATTCTCAGGGGCTTGTCCGCAAGTTGGTGGGTCGGCTGATTTTCACTTTATCTTTACTGATTTCATCGTGCTGGGGTTCATGTTTGAACGGGTATGCACTGTTTTGTTTCCTTGGCTGATGATCTGGCCATTTTCTTCCGAAATTTCTTTGCATCACGTCCATTTTTGTAATTCGGCCGACTGGTTCTTTTCACCCAATTTACTTTAATCATGATCCTTTGCGGTCTTAGATTCTTTTTGTGGCTGGGATCGTACAGACATGTTCTGGCTTTTGCTGCATTCCACGGCTAATGTTCGCATTTTTTACTTCGGATTTCAAATTTTGTCGAACTTCTCAGCCGATGTCCGGGCTTGCTCATTTTTTATTATGGGGTCGTATCAGCCCAAGATTTACACTGTTCTGCGCTCAGAGCTGATACCTGATGAGTAATGTGTAGGTCACAAATGTACCGTGACCGCGTGCAGCAGTGAATAGTCTTGACGAAACCTCATAAATGCGGTCTCTTCGGGGAAGTACCGTGCACATTTTTTCGCACAAATGGATTTTTGTGCTTGTGGGATCGTATGCATCCTTGTGCATTTTTCGGATTATCATAATTCATCATCAAACTATAGCCCCCAGTAACAACACTGTCCAATTTAACATGGTCAGTAAGTAAGCCTATCGGGGAACTGAAGCATCATCCATTGGAAAACTTCACCATCATTCACCATCAATTCACCAATCATTATCAACTAACCCATCAAAAACTTAATCATGATGATGTAGCACCATTGACCATGAATTTACCATCAAATCAACCATCAACCAACCGTGAACCAACCATGGAATTTCGGGAAACCTCCATCTCCCAGGGTGGTCCCCCATCCCTCATCGCCTTGCTTGGCAGCCTCCATGAGGGGCGTCACACCCAGCTGCGCGCGCGCGTTGAGGTCAGCGCCGTGCTCGATGAGCAGCCGAGCCACCTCCAGGTGACCTGCACCGGTGACCAGGGCACGTGACCAGGTGAACCACCATGGGTTAAGGTGATGGTTTAAGGTGGTTACCAGGTGCTTAAGGTTACCAGGTTTAAGGTGATGAACTGATGGTTTTTTTCTCACAGATGGTAAATTGCTTGGTGCTTTTTGGTGGTTAATCAGGTGATCTTCTTCACACTGGTGGCCACAATCACCAAGTTTTATGGTTGGCTTATGGTTAATTGTGATGCATTTAAAAAGGTTCGTGCTGATATCTAATTGGGAAGAATGAGCGAGAACAAAAAAAACACGACGCAAACAGAAACACAGGGGCTTTGGATCAACGAAAAGAAATGCATGAATCAGCCTCAGCAACCCTCATGATCCAATCTTTGCGGAGGCCGAATCCACTCCGCCATGGAACTGAAAGCATGCAAGAAGTTGTGCAACCCAAATACTTCAACCCTCCAATGGATGACCCTCACCCAAAGACCAGTCTGTAACAAACTTCCCATGAAACTTACCATGAAATCCATCAACTTTACATCAACCTACATCAATCATCCTTACATCATCCTTAGATCATCCTCACCTCAACCATCTCCATCCTTAACCTACTTGACCTTCATTTCCCTGTCGCAGGGCGGCCCTTAGCACCTTCCTTGGCGGCGGTGCCCAGCGGCGTCATCAGGAACTCGTCCGTGGCGTCCAGCGGCGCCTTGGCGGCCAGAAGCGCCTGCGACGTCTTCACGTGGCCTCCAGCGCCGAAGCAGAGATGGGAAGAGGAAATGCGGAAGAAAAAAGAGGATACCTGATGGAGGATGGTAAGGGGATGGTAAGGGATGTCTGCTGAAAGGGATGGTAAGGGATAAGGAGATGATTTCGAAGGCTCCCCGCGCTCCTCCATAGGCGGCCCACGCCAAGGGCGTCATCCCGAACCGGTCTTTGGACGCCACGTCTGCGCCGTGGTCCAGCAGCAGCTGCACCAGCTGCGCATGGCCTCAGCAGGTGCGCCATGGGCTGTGAATGGTGCGATGTCAGTGGTGTCGACCACTGGTTGAGTGGCACAAATGAACCACTCATCGCAAATGGTTGCCCAAATATCAACTTACAAGAATCAAGCATCAAGCATTAAATCAGAATGATGTTCAGTGCTGGGCAAGAAAATGCAATGCCATCTAGGAAGTAACAGGCACGGCAAATTTTGGCAGACTTGATGCCAGTCGATCAGAAACACCAACAAGAAACGCCATGACTGAACACCACAGGATAGCAGCTCGGCTTTCCAAATTGCAGTGTGGCTCCACCGCTGCCGTCCGAGGTGCCATGCCCTGCGGCCTCGTGCAGCGCTGTGCCCTCGGTGCTGAAGTCCTCTCCGCTGCACGGGGCGTTCAGCGGCTGTTGCAACGCTTGCAGCAGCTGCTGCTGATCCCCGAGCCGCGCGGCTTGGCACAGCAGCAGCAGCAACGGCATCGGCTCTCAAGATGGTTCAGTGCTATGGGAAAACCTGGGTGCTTTACCATACAGCTATGGTAATAATGCTATGGAACCACTTGTTTCATCATAATTCATCGTGTTTGATAGTAGTTGACCTTGGTGGGCCCATGTTCATACCAGGCTCGAAACCAACGTCAGTGCCATGACTGGCCTACGTTGGACACAAGGCCGCTCCAAAGAAAGCCAAACTCACCCTTGGGTCCTGTTCAGTGGGCATCGAAAATAGCTGAGCCAAAAAATCCCGCAGTCCCATGTTTCAAAACAAAACTCCAAAAACACTCTCCCATGGCGCCATTTGAGTCCTAAACTGCGGAGCACTGCGCCTCATCTTCAAGATCTCGTTCATTCATTGGTGCCCTAAATTCACGGAATAGAAAGTGCTTACAGTTTGGTGCCGTTTGAAGATGCTTTGGAGACACACCCATCTGTGATGAAATACTTTGGACAGTAGATTAGATCCAGCTTCCGATTTTCCGTTGATCACGCAGTGGATTTTTGAACAGCCGCGCACAAACAAGAATCAACAGAGTGTCTCATTGTGAAACAAGATGCAGCACACCTTGAAACCCCAAGATGTTTGTGTGTGTGTGCAACGCGCGCGCCAGCCACCAGTAACTCATCACAATGGCAAGGATTGTTGCCTAGTGTCCATGGAACATTGGTTTCCACTGCCCCCCACCAAGAAACAAATCGCATCCATGCGTTCTACCAAGAAAACACTCCTCCATATCCTAACGTAGTGATTCTGGACAACTAGCGAGATGTGAGATCAAAAGAGTGTAAGGGGACAGATATGTGCATAAATCTCTATCTGTCCGATCTGCCAGTTTCAGATGCCTGAGCTTCACATATCCAGTGTACCCACCCTTTGGACCCAAATGCGCACCCGTTTGTATACAAGTAGCATATGTCTGTGCAAAGAGAGGCCCCCAAGCTCGCTAAGATGGTTTCTTCCTCTTCAGGAATCAATCCAGTCTCTTTCCATCCATAACTTTGGGGTTCCCAATGGCTTATGAAATCGCAGCTGGATCTTGAGCTTTTTTGACACAGCTCGCTGCATCGGCCATCTCACGCCTTCTTTGTGTCCTGAGGCCGTACACAAGGGCCACCCACCATATCCAACCATGGAAAATGACATCTGAACAGCTCAGTCGGTGCAGAACCACTTAGCATGGGCTATACACATCCATGGCAAAGCTATGTTTGAACTAGAAATCATAGGGGGTCCTGCACGTTTTCCCACCAGTTCTGGGAACATGACATGGGAAAGCCATGTGACATGGCAATTTGTTTGTCTGCTCTCTCTCTCTCTCTCGCTGGGCTTGGCGGTCCCGCCGTCTCACAGAGACGCCCGGTTGGCGTGTAGACTATTGTACACAGGTGAAAACAGTGCAGCTGGAAAACAAATTCCTTGACTGTCAACGCCCGCGCCCGGCAGGAACTTTACAGAAGCGGGCATGGTCTATACAACATCGGGAAAAACAAAGAAAATCGTGCAAACTAGCCACAGTCGAAATCTTGAGGTAGATCGGCCAGCAGGAAATGATAGCGTTCAAAATGGAAGCGGCTGGCAAAGTGCAACCGCAGGAGCTCGGGTAGCATCAGGAAAGGGTCAGGCACGTCAGGCATGTTCAGAATGGATTCCAAATCCTGTTGCAGCTGGGCAATCTGGCGGTCCTTGGCCGCCAGGTGCTCGGCATGTTCTTTGTTTTTTCGAGCCAGCATCGCATCGATCTCCTTCCGAAATTGCTGCATCTGCAACTGGACCATTGCCGAGTTTTTCTCACCCATCTCCGACAGAAGTGTGTGGAGCTCTCCAGCGTCAATGCAACTCGAGATTGTTTGGGAGGAGGCATCATGAGACATCGAAGGTGCCAGGCTAAGAGCATCGGACAACCGTAGAACTCGCCGACGCTTGGCCTCAGGCTCAGGGCATGGCCTCATAGAGTCATCGGAGGGTTGGAGCTTTGCAAAGTGCAGTGCTTGTAGTAAGTGGTCGGTGACAACTTTGGGAGCGTCATTCCTTCGCGCCAACCGAAGGGTGTAACCAAGACAGGACAACAGTTTTGCCGACATGGCGAGGAAATTACCGTGGCAAGGGAGTACCTAAACACATGCCCATTTGGGCCTCGTTTTGTCTGCTATCTGCCAGTGATCAGGGCGGATGACCCCCGCAGGATATTTACAAAAGCTTCAAGAAGAAGTGGAATGCCCAGCAAATTTGTCTGCAAAACACCTTATTCGTCGGTACAGTGGCATGACGACAACGCTGACTACGCTGATATTTGGGCACCCAAACAATGATTGTTGTAACAGCTGCCCTGCAACCCTACAATCCTTGATATACATGCCCTAATGCCAGCCATCGTGCTACTATTCACCAATCTGAACAGCTGCCACAATGCGGGAAGGGCATCGTTTGACGACGCTGATGAAGACCAAAATGGTGATTGCGAACAAAAAATTAATGATGATGGTGATGATGATGATGATGATGATGATGATGATGATGATGATGATGATGATGATGATGATGATGATGATGATGATGATGATGATGATGATGATGATGATGATGTTTGTAATTGTGATTGTGGTCACAAACGTCATAGAAAGTTCAAGTAGTAACAGTATGTCACAGAAAAGCACTGGATGACGGTCTTGTTGAAGTGGGGAATGCAGAAGATTGAGGATGTCGAGGATGCTGATGTTGCCGTGGGGAATGATCAAAAGGACGACGGTGAACACCGTCACAAAACGCTAAGGTGCCCCATGGCCCTACTCGGGGGAGGGCCACGAGATCCGAAACCACGCGGAGATCTTCCAAGAGGGCACCCCAGGGCACCAGCTCACCATAGGATTCTTATGGCGATGGAGATTCTTCTATCCTTGCCTTATCTTTCCTACGAAGATCCTTGCGGTTTTGATGGCACCATAGGGCACCCAGTTCACCCGAGGAACCCCCACGCAATTTTGAAGGGCGGCACCAGCTCCAGCCTCCAAGCTTGGCAGTTCCACGGGCCACGGCAGCTGCGGAGATGGATCCAGCTGCACCTTTCCCGCGTTCACGTCCTGCGGGCTGCGGTAGATCACCTCAGAAGTAGCAACTGGTGACGTCAGCAAAAGCAACTGCAATCGAAAGTGAAACTTCTGCAAGTCGAATCAGAAAGCACTTCGTGAGCAGTTCATCAAGCATCTCTCTTTTACCATTTCGTCAACATTTTCGTTCACCATCATCAACCATTCATCAAACAGCATCGTTACATTCATCAGCTATCACAACTGCTTGGCCCCAAAACCATCCACCAATCGGAGCACTGGATGTCTGCCACTGAGAGCTCGGCCATCGGGAAATAGTCCGGCACTTTGCCTCGGACGTGTCACGGCTGCCACGGCTTCTGTCATGTTTAAGTCAGTGGCTGGTAGATGAACCATGGTGGATGAGAAAGTTTCAATAGCGAAGTGGCTGACAAATGAGGAAATATGCCGGAGAATAGGGATTCAAAAAGCAAAGCTGTATTTGGCCATTTTCTTTTCCCTCAGATTATGTTAATAAAGGTCAAGAAAGGACAATGAATGATGGTCATTGAAGGATGACTACGGATGACTACGGATGACGACTGGGTCAATGTAGCCAGTTGGCCCCCTGCCCCCAGTTGGTAGGGGGACCATGGTCAACGACGGTTATAGTGGCACTGGCGTTGCTCAGCGGTACCTGCATTACCTTCTCACTAATTCTTTTGAAATCCTGACCTCATCCCTGTGCACTTTTGCTCACGCCGATTTTGCAATGAGCAACCAACGTTGTCTCCATGGCCTCGTATAGAGAAACACATTGATGAATTTGGTTCGGCTTTGCTACAGGCTGTACTTGACAGCCACCTGAATCAATCCGGCCGATGAGGGGGGGTCCTGATGGCCCTGGAACTCGTGGCTCTGAATCCAGTCCGAAAGCTCCTGATTCGCTGCTTGGGTTCGCAACAAAGTGGTGGCCGTCTCCAGCATGCTCTGATGCCCTGGGAGGTCACCTGCCCTTGTTCCAAAGAGAAAAATGGGTTCCAGGGACTCCAAGGTCAGTCCTTCACGAGAGAACACAAAGTCAAAGGCCACCGGGCCATGCGCCCGTTGCAGTCATGAAAGGGAAGGAAGAAGCACAGATCTAAGACCCGAACTGGATGGAAAGCTAAAGCCTCCTCATTGCAAGCCTCACACAGTTGTCAAAGGTCTCACGGTAAGTGCTGGTGAACGGATATCGTTCCCGTCCTCCTTTGGCGTATGCATCGTGGTGCCGGAAGTGCCGTTCCAAAAAGGAATCGATTGGTTGTCCAATGCCTTGATAGAACCCCAGGAACTTCATCCATTTCACCATCATCTCAAAATCCAGTGGTTGGTTTGCAGGAAGCTGCATCCCGGCGACACTCGGCCAAAGCGAACTTGAAATCGGCTGCTCGTTTGGGATCTCGTTTGGCATCAATGGAATCCACAAACTCACAAACTGCAAATGTGAATCAGCCTTCACTGCAGGCACTTCCTTGGAAACAGTTCCGCTCAACGAGAGCCGCACATCCAGCCAGTCTTTGGTGGAATCGATGGCCTGCCACTCCAAGCCATGAGTTGCAGCCACCTGTTGTGCAACCAGCACCGAATCGGGTTCCCCGATATCAGCGCGAAAACCTGCGATCGCATTGGAGACGGTATCCAGCAGGCAAACATCTGACGTGCCAACAGGTTCCAAATACCAACAGAACATTCGCCCGAATGGTCTGTACCGCCGAGTATCTCCAACCTTGAAGGACGAAGCATGGCTCATCACATATGGTGTAAAAGGTAAAAAGCCTTGCAACTGCCAACTCCACGTGGTCACATGCTGGAAGAGAGGCACAACGGCTGTGGAGTTGAGCGAAGTCATCTTACCAAGAGATCAATGGCCTTCTCCTTTGTCGGGTAGGGCGGATGAACGTCCCCAAAGGTCCAAGAGTCCGCCCAAGAACCAGAAGTTGGCCAAATTGTCTTTGCCCAATCCAGAAACCGTTCCAAGTCATCGGGCTCAGCCTCTCCCAGAAACTCCCCAGGATAGTATCCAGGCCATGTTTCTGCCAGATCCGTTCGAAGCTTTTCGGGGACCACTCACCGTTTCCCATGGCAATGACCTGCACTTGGATCGTGCCATTGGGCAACTCCTCAGAGGCCCCAAGAACTCGATCAAAGGCCACCAGCGGTGGAATGCCGCAGAAAAATTCCAGCAAAGCGAGCTTCACATCCGACACTTTGGACCCCGCAGCAGCTTCCAAAGGAATCACATCGCCGTTCATCTTCATAAACTGGACACCGGAAGCACCGGACGATCCACCGGCCATTTCAGCTGGTCCTTCCTCGTGGGTGCTTGCTGTGCAGCAGTCGAAAGGACCAGGAGTTGCCATGGTCGACCGTGCGCGACCCGGTGCCCTGGAGCCAAAAGAGGGGTGTGGAATGTGTTTGCCGTGGCTTTACAACTGATGTCTTCCACTGAGATCGTTGACAAGTTAGCACAGTTGATGACTAGTGAACTGCACTGAGACCCTGGAAGGACATCAGGGTTCACGACTAGTGACTGCTCGTGGTAGAAAGACATGGCTCTGTAGTGAGCAATGAAACTGTGACCATCCGTGAATCAGTGGCAGTGCTGTTCCCCCCCCAGCTGCCGTAAGGTGTAGTGGTGGTCATCATGCTGGCGACCTGGCACCGACCCCAACAAGGTGGTAGCCCTCAGACGATGATTGATGGCTGGCGGCTGGTGATTGGCTGGTGGTGAAGAATGATGATTGATGAGTGAGGATCATAAATGATGATTGATGAATGATTGATGAATGAATGATGAATCAATGATGAATGAATGATGTTGATGATTGATCATTAAAATTGATGATTGCGAATGACTGCTAATGGTTGTTCAGTGCTCCGGGAACTGATCTTAAAGATAAAACCCGATGAGGAAGATACGGTCAGACGGCAAAACCAACCAACATCAACAAACGACATCCTTGAAAAAGTAAGATACAACCAGCCACCCGATCGTCAATCGGTTGATTGACTGATTACTTGGCTCATTCAAATTCAGTGACACTTGCCATTCATTGGTCATGATTTGCATATCAGTATTCATCATCAACTTAACCATTTTCTAACCAATAATCACACATAGAGCAGCCATTAACTAACCATTTGTCACCCATCAACTCACTATCAGCATCAGTCAACCAAACATTATCCATTTCTCGACCATCAATCAAAATACTCAACCTCACCATGGCTAACCATTCACCAACCGTTGGCTAATCATTTCTCAACCATCATTAACTACCAGTATGAACCAACCATCATCAGATATGCGGGTGACCCATATATTCACCATGATTAACTGGTGGATAACCGAGCCAGCGTTTTGACGTTTTTGAAGTGCGGGACGAACTTGATGCTACGTCATGCATGTGTCTGGGTTGGGGTGGGGCATGTTAACGTTCGGTGGCACTTGCTTCATGAAGTTGATGCTACGTCATGTGTCTGGGTTGGGGTTGGGGTGGGGCATGTTACCGTTCGGTGGCACTTGCTTCATGCAGTTGGTGCTACGTGATGTGTCTGGGTTGGGGTTGGGGTGGGGCATGTTAACGTTCGGTGGCACTTGCTTCATGCAGTTGATGCTTCGTCATGTGTTCTGGCCAAATCCCATTTGCGCACTTTGCGCATGCCCCTAGCTCATGTTGTTGCCGGAGTCAAACGCTACTTCAAGAACAAGTCTGCGCCCACTCTGGAAGACATGGCCCGAGATTTGGGGCATTCTGGCGTCAGTGGTACTTCCTTGCAGAAATTGAGAGATTGTTTGATGACCTCGGAAGTTCGCGTTGCAGAACATCAACAATCGAAACGACAACTGAGTGGAGTACTGGAGGCCGACGGCACGAGTTTCAGAAAGACCAGGGTCGCCGGAAGCTGCACTCTTCGTTACTTCCAATGTTTTGGTGTCCTTCAAAGAGACTGTCGCATCGTGAACTTGTACGACATTGGTTCCTGGCCTGCATATGTCCAGATTACACATTTTCAAGTTTGTGTGCAACTAACAAACATTAACATTTCAACCGCGCAATGCATTATGATTGGGCCCATCCATACTGAAACAATTTTTTCTTCATGTCTGCTATTGTGTCCCAGGACTAGCAGATGCTGCCAACTTTGGCAAGCCTCCAGTGGAGACACTGCGGAAGATCACGAATAGCGGTGCTTTGGAACAGATCATGGCACGCAGCCAGGGTAAAAGAACCGTGGTTTGTACAGATGGCGCCAAGTGCTACCCAGCCTGGTGCAAAAGCAAAACCCTGTTGCACCATGCGTGTAGCCATAGGAAAAACCAAGACGTCGTTCCGGAGTTCTGAAAGTCCACACAGGTGGAATTGACAACTGTTGGAAGATGATTAAGAAGGCAATTCCATCCAGTGTGAACACGTTGAACAATGGCAAGCTCAACCCTGCCATCTGGAGATATGTGAGATGCTGGCAGCATCGCTGGGAATCTTCAGCTGATGGATGCCTGGCTTCTCGCACTGCGCACGCTCTGAACCAAATGGGGTGAAGAAAAGAGCGCGCTTGATGTGCACAAACACACAGTAAAACACATGTTCGTACAAAAAATGAACCTCGTAGAATACATGTCCAAACACAAAAATAACCTCAATTGTATGCAAAAAACAACAGTTTCCTGGAAACACAGTGGAATTGCGACACAAAAATCACAACGTCCAATGAACACGGATGGCAAAACCCATAGGAAAACACGCATTGACATATGTTCACATATCACCAACATGCGTTTCGTGGGAACGGTTTCCCACCCGGCGGGATGATTAACTGACTACCATCCTCAACCATGACAAGCTAACTAACCATTATTATATAACCAAAAATAATGAACTATTCGTTAACCATGGGCAATTAACCAACCATGAGCGAATATGGGCTACTATACTCAACCATCATTAACTGCATAACCACTAACATGCCATTAACCATGAACCATCCCCAACTGGTAGTAACTACCTGGTAGTTATCTATTTGTTTCACTGCCATTAACTTACCATCAATTCACCACCATTAAATCACCATCAATCATTGAGTACTGGTAGTTACTAGCAGTTCACCATGATGAACTAACTCATTGTCATCAACTCACCCCTATTCCATTAACATACCATTAACTAACTAACAACACACACAATTAACCATTAACCGATAATCATTAACCATTGATCAACGATCAATCATTGACCATGATGAACCCACCATCATCACCAAGCACTTCACCAACCATGACCTGGACCCCCGCCACCTGCGCGCGCGGGGCCAGCGCCGTGTCCGACTCCGCGGGCGCCAGCGGCGGCGACACGGGCGCACTGAGCATGGCCGAGGCGTCCGCGGCCACGCGGCTGAGGCCTGGCCGCGGATCAGTGGAGCTACCCATGGCGAGGAAGCACATCTGGCTACTAATGGTTGATTTAAAAAAAATATATCTAAAAATGTTGGTATTACATGGTATTACCACATGGTTGAGGAGTGGAGCTACCCCATGGCTGAGGCCTGGAAGGAGTGGAGCTACCACATGGTTGATAAAATATTTGGATTGTGATCGTTTATCGTGGTAGTTTGTTGTGGC
This sequence comes from Symbiodinium kawagutii, assembly GCA_009767595.1. Classification (NCBI taxonomy): domain Eukaryota; class Dinophyceae; order Suessiales; family Symbiodiniaceae; genus Symbiodinium; species Symbiodinium kawagutii. Next base: position 53,076 of record VSDK01004318.1, on the reverse strand, counting down.
TTATGGTCGTTGATTACGGTTTTTTAGTGGTCTTATTTCTTTTTGAATAGTTAGAGATATGGTTAAGATGGTCGTTTTTGTAGCTTATGTTGGTTGATCTGGCTTCTTACGGCCAAAGAAACTAAAGATTCAATACCAACTTATCAGCATTGCAAAAAAAAAAGCTTATAGCCGCCATGAAAGAACTATCAAGAACAATATGGTCGCTCCGAAAGAGAACTGAATTTCGGGGATTCAAAAATCATAAGCGCGGATTTAGAAAACGCAAGGGAGCTGAATTTCGGGGATTCAAAAATCATAAGCGCGGATTTAGAAAACGCAAGGGAGCTGAATTTCGGGGATTCAAAAATCATAAGCGCGGATTTAGAAAACGCAAGGGAGCTGAATTTCGGGGATTCAAAAATCATAAGCGCGGATTTAGAAAACGCAAGGGAGCTGAATTTCGGGGATTCAAAAATCATAAGCGCGGATTTAGAAAACGCAAGGGAGCTGAATTTCGGGGATTCAAAAATCATAAGCGCGGATTTAGAAAACGCAAGGGAGCTGAATTTCGGGGATTCAAAAATCATAAGCGCGGATTTAGAAAACGCAAGGGAGCTGAATTTCGGGGATTCAAAAATCATAAGCGCGGATTTAGAAAACGCAAGGGAGCTGAATTTCGGGGATTCAAAAATCATAAGCGCGGATTTAGAAAACGCAAGGGAGCTGAATTTCGGGGATTCAAAAATCATAAGCGCGGATTTAGAAAACGCAAGGGAGCTGAATTTCGGGGATTCAAAAATCATAAGCGCGGATTTAGAAAACGCAAGGGAGCTGAATTTCGGGGATTCAAAAATCATAAGCGCGGATTTAGAAAACGCAAGGGAGCTGAATTTCGGGGATTCAAAAATCATAAGCGCGGATTTAGAAAACGCAAGGGAGCTGAATTTCGGGGATTCAAAAATCATAAGCGCGGATTTAGAAAACGCAAGGGAGCTGAATTTCGGGGATTCAAAAATCATAAGCGCGGATTTAGAAAACGCAAGGGAGCTGAATTTCGGGGATTCAAAAATCATAAGCGCGGATTTAGAAAACGCAAGGGAGCTGAATTTCGGGGATTCAAAAATCATAAGCGCGGATTTAGAAAACGCAAGGGAGCTGAATTTCGGGGATTCAAAAATCATAAGCGCGGATTTAGAAAACGCAAGGGAGCTGAATTTCGGGGATTCAAAAATCATAAGCGCGGATTTAGAAAACGCAAGGGAGCTGAATTTCGGGGATTCAAAAATCATAAGCGCGGATTTAGAAAACGCAAGGGAGCTGAATTTCGGGGATTCAAAAATCATAAGCGCGGATTTAGAAAACGCAAGGGAGCTGAATTTCGGGGATTCAAAAATCATAAGCGCGGATTTAGAAAACGCAAGGGAGCTGAATTTCGGGGATTCAAAAATCATAAGCGCGGATTTAGAAAACGCAAGGGAGCTGAATTTCGGGGATTCAAAAATCATAAGCGCGGATTTAGAAAACGCAAGGGAGCTGAATTTCGGGGATTCAAAAATCGCAAGCGGGGATTTAGAAAACGCAAGGGAACTGAATTTCCAGGATTCAAAAATCACAAGCGGGGATTTAAAAAACGTAATGGAACTGAATTTCGGGGATTCAAAAATCACAAGCGGGGATTTAGAAAACGCAAGGGA
>VSDK01004318.1:40634-45678 GCA_009767595.1 Symbiodinium kawagutii | reverse complement strand
GAACTGAATTTCGGGGATTCAAAAATCACAAGCGGGGATTTAGAAAATGCAAGGGAACTGAATTTCCAGGATTGCAAAAATCACAAGCGGGGATTATTCACAAGCGGGGATTTAGAAAACACAAGGGAACTGAATTTCGGGGTTTAAAAAATCACAAGCCGGGATGCAGAAAACGTAAGGGAACTGAATTTCGGGGATTAAAAAAAAACAAAAATCACAAGCGGGGATTTTGAAAACGTAAGGGAACTGAATTTCCAGCATTCAAAAATCACAAGCGAGGATGCAGAAAACGTAAGGGAACTGAATTTGGGGGATTCAAAAATCACAAGCGGGGATTTAGAAAACGCAAGGGAACTGAATTTCGGGGATTCAAAAATCACAAGCCGAGATTTAGGAAACAAAAGGGAACTGAATTTCGGGGATTCAAAAATCACAAGCGAGGATGCAGAAACGTAAGAGAACTGAATTTCGCGGATTCAAAAATCACAAGCGGGGATTTAGAAAACGTAAGGGAACTGAATTTCGGGGTTTCAAAAATCACAAGCCAGGATTTAGGAAAACGTAAGGGAACTGAATTTCGGGGATTCAAAAATACACAAGCGGGGATTTAGAAAACGCAAGGGAACTGAATTTCGGGGATTCAAAAATCACAAGCGGGGATTTAGAAAACGCAAGGGAACTGAATTTCGGGTATTCAAAAATCACAAGCGGGGATTTAGAAAACGCAACGGGGATTTCAAAAAAAACAAAAATCACAAGCGGGGATGAAGAAAAGGTAAGGGAACTGAAGGATTCAGAAAACGTAAGGGAACTGCCTGTCCGGGATTGCAAAAATCACAAGCAAGGATTCAAAAAAAAACTAAGGGAACTGAATTTCGGGATTTCAAAAATCACAAGCGGGGGTTTAGAAAACGTAAAGGAACTTAATTTCGGGGATTCAAAAATCACAAGCCAGGATTTAGAAAACGCAAGGGAACTGAATTTTGGGGATTCAAAAATCACAAGCGGGGATTTAGAAAACGTAAGGGAACTGAATTTCAGGGATTCAAAAATCACAAGCGGGGAATGTAGAAAACGTAGAGAACTGAACTTCGGGGATCAAAAATACACCAGTGGGGATTTAGAAAACGTGAGGGAACTGAATTTCGGGGATTCAAAAATCACAAGCGGGGATTTAGAAAACGTAAGGGAACTGAATTTCGGGGATTCAAAAATCACAAGCCTGGATTTAGGAAACGGAAGGGAACTGAGTTTCGGGGATTCAAAAAAGAACAAAGATCACAGGCGGGGATTCAGAAAACGTAAGGGAACTGACTTTCGGGGATTCCAAATATCGCAAGCGAGGATTCAGAAAACGTAAGGGAACTGACTTTCCGGAATTGCAAAAATCACAAGCAAGGATTCAAGAAAAGGTAAGGGAACTGAATTTCGGGATTTCAAAAAGCACAAGCGAGGATTTAGAAAACCTAGGGGAACTGAATTTCGGGCATTCAAAAACCACAAGCGGAGCAGTGGAGTGAAAGATATGGTTTGTAGTTGGTCTATACTTGTAACATTGTTCAAAATGTTTGTTTATGATCGTTTATGATGGCTTTTGGTTCATGATCTGATTAAGAATCATGGTCTATAATCGTTTTTGGTGGTTTATAGTGGTGCACAATTGGTTTGCAATGGTTTAGAATGGTTTGTGATGTTTTGTGATGGGTCTGATGGTTTATAGTGGTCTGTAGTGGTTTGTTGTGCTTTAATCTATTGACAATCACCGTAAGAGCAGCATCAGCAGCACAAGTAGTTCGTGCTGATAGATGTTGCTGCTGTTGCGGTTGTTGACAAAATTCCCTGAACTGCAAAAAGGTGCCGTGACACTCTAGCGTGAACTGACCCTAAGCGCCATGCAAAAATGTCTAAGCATCGTGAGCCATTATGACTCAGCCCATAATGAATCACGTTTCACCATCATTGACAAATGGCCACATGTGACCTCGACAACTGCAAAAAATATCCACCATCATGAATCCTGGGATTAACCAGCGAGCATGATTCACCTACCATTCACAGGCCATGATTCACCATGATCAACCATCACTAACCTATCATTTGCCATGACCAACCATCAGAAACAATCATTTTCATTCTGATTCCCCCTGTGATTTGACCGCGGTCGATGCTTTTCCGCGGTTTTGCCACCGCTTCCCCTGCCTGGATTACCCACAGCTGGCGGCAGCGTCACATGAGCGTCGGGTCGCGGAGCCTGGTCGAGGGGCTATTCGCAACCATCATCGATCGTGACTCATCACCGGTACCCATGCACTAGTCAGTAGGGTCATCATGGCTACCAACCATCATGCACCACAGTGACCTATCACCGTAAACCACGGTGAACTATCACTACAGGCATCACTTGACCACTAGTTTCTCTCATGATGATGAGAGGATCGATCGTGGTTGACAACCATGGCAACAAAGAGGGTCTTGATGGTGTTGATAATGGCTACTGCTTGAGCATGATTGATGGTGGTGATTGGGCTATGGTCAATAATGGTCGATGGTAGGCAAATCTTCAGCTGACTTCAGCTTTACTGAGGACAGTATTAAATGTGAAGCCAAGACCTTCGGACCAGTAGCAAATAGAACTCAAGCAACGGCGGACCTGATGGTCTTGGCATGCCAGCCTACTGTGAAGGAATTTGACTAAAGTATATGCCACCCATTCATTTCAACTCAAGCTATGTATGCTAAAGTACATACTGTGAAGGGATTGTTTGAAGCACGATTTTCAAAATGCGGTGCCACCTATTGCACCAAAGCGACCTTCTTGCAATCGGATCTCTTAGAAGCCACTTCTGACAGGACCAAGAAATGGCAATCGCCGCGGATGAAAGCTGCTGTGAAGCATTGACCATCGATAAAACTACGAAACATCAAGAAAAACCATCAGAAAGCCATCAATTGACCATCACTTAACCACCAAAAAAGCCAACCAAACGAAAAATGACCACCAATTGCTGTCAGCTTCAAACATCTTCCATCACATGACATTCCTCCATTCAACATGGCCCCGTTGCCATCGCCTCACACTGGCTGGAGCACATGGTCACCGTGGAATTCAGCTCCGGGCCTGACACAAACGGGAACAAAACTAAGGAACAGAAACAAATCCAGGATATAAATTAACAAATTAATCATTGATTGGTTTATTCCTTTTAGAAAATTAAAAGCATGTATAGTAATAAGCCAAGATTAGCAGAAATTATAATGTGGCAAATAATCAGAGAATAATAATGGATTGGTTTATTCCTTTACATGATTACTTATTACATTATGATATCCAAAAGAAAATCGATTATTGTCTGGTTCTTGCTCATGAATGTCTGTTTGGTTCATTACTATGATGACCGTTAAAGGAGGATTTGGGGGTATCCCTATAGAGGATGATTCCCAAAGACTTGTCAAGGAACCAAGTCTTGTTTCAATAATCTCCTCAGCTATTCTAACAGAAACCGAACAAGAATGCCACCACTCATCTGGCATCAGAACTACTGAAGCATAGTAACCAAGAACCTGCATCAATAACCAACAATGCCTGCAATATCCAACAACAAACTGATTTGCAAACAGGAAACCGATAATTGTCTTGCCGAATACGTCTTACCATGAAGAGGTTGCAATGGCCATCATGATCATGATGATTATCTTGAACCAACCATCTTTCGTTTCAGCCAGTGTCAAGGTGATTTGTATTAGCTTCTTAGCCAACAACACCAGTGTTGGGTTTCAAACCAACTGCATGGATTTCAAGCTGGAAAAAACGCATCTTCTAAACGACAAGGAAATCAGCAAGCCCATTTAGGACAAGCCCATGCTGCGACAATGACTCGTTGGTGTGCGCCCAACCGGCGTAAATAGCACGCAAAAGAAACTGCGATCGAAGCTACAATTGGTGCGATCTGCCCAGAAGCCATGTCTGGGGCCTATCAGTTCTGATCATCTGCAGTTGTAGTAGGTGGATCTGAGAAAAACCAGGACAAAATATGACAAACGGTCCCGGGAAAAATCGTAGAAAACTATGGGTTCTCATCAAATCCTGGGCCCTGTCGCCAGGGATCCCCCGCTGCGCTCGCTGCCCGCCTGTGGCGCCGGTCACGGGGCAATCCACGTTGCCCACGCCCTGTAACTCGCAGGGAGCGCAGGACGACTTGCTGGCGCCGTGCTGGTCCTCTGCTTGTGAATCATGGTGAGCTGGTTGGAGTTGGGGAAGAGTTGAAGGGTGAATTGGTGGTGGTTTAAGGTGAAGTAACTGGTGAGTTGGGTGAATTAGCTGGTTGTTGAGCTGAAAATTCTGGTTTCGGTGATTTAAGCTGGTTGTTCATTTGAGTTGTTTTTTCGCTGAAAATATTCATTTCATTGTTCATTTATATAATTGAGCTCACCATGAATTGTTGATTTGCTTGAGTTGGCTGGCTGTTCAGCTGGCCGTTCAGCTGGCTGTTCAGCTGGCTGCTTAGCTGGCTGTTTAGCTGGTTGATTCGCAGAGGTGAGAAAGGTTCGTAAATTTGGCCCTCATGAAAGGTGTCTGACCCTGGTTTTGTCCAAAGTGAATACCGCATCCATCATGCAACCATGCTACTTCACATGCTTGGAAAGCCAAAAGGTTCTGTGACACATGGCAACCCATCTGAGCAGTGCATCCCTTAATGCGTTGCCCACCGCAGCCATCGGGTGGTCACCCTTCCTGGTAGGTGACGAACATGCACTTGGAGCCCGTCGAATCGCCACGGCCAAAGCAGGAGGTCTTGCTGTCCTTGGTGGGAAATGGTGACCCTTGAGAAACGCACAGGTGCTTCGCTGTTGTGATATGGAATGTTTATGAAGCATTTAAACCACTTAAGCCAAAACTTCATCAGAAACCCGAAGCGGATCTTCGTTCCTACCAGGGATTTACCTCTGTTTGGAAGGTTCTCGTCATGCATCTTCCGTTGACTTCGCCGGGGGGCGAAACTGGCATCATTGATTCACAATGACCATGAGCCGATGCCACAATCCT
>VSDK01004318.1:20634-30634 GCA_009767595.1 Symbiodinium kawagutii | reverse complement strand
TATCTGTGGAAAAGGAAATTCGAAGACAAGGCTGCAGAGACATGGATTTCTCCATTGAAGTACGTTGCCAGCACGGCACTAGGGCAAGTCTCTCGTTTCACCTTTTTCATGTTTACTTGCACTTGTCTTGCGTCGTGGAGCACGGACAGAAAGGGAAATATCCGCTTGCACGCTTGGAGGCCCCTAGGTGCGCCATCCAGGATGACCGCTCTCAACTGCCTACGCAACTCAAAGCAGGACAGGTGGACACTGACCATGGTCAGCAAGACGCCGCCCTGTCACACTGCGCATTTTTTGGGCGCCCAGCCATAAGCGATGGGCACAGCTTGAGACACTGGCTTGTTGGTGACCGCCAAAATGGCGAGTCCCAAGCCTTCACACCCAATTTTGAACGCGAAGTCACCAAGCAAACACAAAGGCGATTGGGCTTCCCGATGAGCCTGCACGACTCGCTGGGCCTGCTTCTTCAAATTCTCTGACAACATGACACAAGTGCCAGCAGCCATCTCTCAATCACTCCATAGAGTTGTATTGGCTTGTTTGTAGCTGTCTTGAGTTGTGGTCCTTGTCCGGGTGCCAGTGGATGCAGTGGGTAATTGTTTGCAAACCACTTCGGGCACACATGTGTTGCAGCTCCACTGTCTATCATACTTGTTGCGCGGTTGTCATCTCTAACGTTTGTTGCTGCATTTGCTTGTGCGCTGATTGCTGCTATGATGTGTATTGGGACTTGTTCTCCTTCACCACTGCCTGCTGGCAATGGCGGTGGCAGTGCCAGTTGTGTCTGCTCTTGCTGTGGCATGGTGAAGTCTTGTGAATGCCAAGTGTTGGCATCATAGCCATTGTCATACCAGTTGTCCGTTGTGTATTGCTGCTGCGCTGTGTTGTCGTCAATGTTGTAGACTGCTACTCTGCAGTCTTTGGCGTAGTGGCCCGGTTGTCCACATCTGTAGCATGTGTTGCCTGCTTGTTTGCTCTTGTTCTTGCCCTTTCCTTTTCCTTTGTGTTGTCCTTTGTTGCCATTGTTGAATCCTTTTCCACCTCCAAAGGGATTGCCGTACCCAATGGGATTGTGATATCCTTTTCTTTTTCCTTTGTTGTTGTACTTTCCTTTGACTTTGTTGCTGTAGTGTCCGTAGCCTTCGTTGTAGTCACCGTAGCCTTTGCCTTTGCCGTATCCTTGCTCTTTCCTTTGTTGTGTCCTTTGTTGTACTTACCTTTTCCTTTCCTGAGTGCGTCAATGTCCATTGCTGCTTGTCCTCCACCACAATTGGCACCGACTGCTGATGATTGTGCAGCTGCTGCTGTTGCTCTTGCGAAGCTTGTTGTGGTGCGGTAGTGCTCGATGATTGTTTGCTTGATCTGTGCGTACGTTGGGCTGTTGCCTGACTGCAATTGTAGGTGCCGTTGTAATGCTCCTGTTGTATTGCTGTCTTGACTGCTCCTGGTAGTTGTTGGTTGCTGTCACGCTCGTAGCGGGAGACATCGTACTCCCATGCTGCAAAGCTTTCTTCAAAGTTGTTGGGGTCAAGCGTTGGCTTGATGACTTTTGTCAAGAAGCCTATTGATCTGGGGCCTGTCGGGATTGCAAATCGGGTTGCGCGCTGTCTGTACATCTCGAAACCGATTGTTCGTTGATATTGTCTGATCACTGTTGCTGCTGGACCAGTTGTGACACTGACCAAAATGTGTTTCAGGCCATTGCTTAACCTGACATGCTTTTCTTCTTCTTCTTCTTCTTCTTCTTCTTCTTCAATTAGGGTTGCTGCTGCTCGTAGCTGTGCCTCTGTGAGTTCTTGTTGTGCTGTTTGTGATGCTTCCAAGAGCCGGAGAAAGTCAGGGTCTTCTAGTCCAAGGAATGCTGTGAATTTGAAATGCCAGTCCTCGAATTGTCCATAGTCTTTATTGTAGATTGGTGGCTTGAGTTTGTATCCGCTTGCTGCTCGCAGCTGTTGTGCTGGATCCACTTCTTGCGGTGGATCTTCTGCCATTGTGTGATGCTCCTGTTGTAGCCCTGTCCTTGTGCCAGGGTCAAGGCAATCTCCTTTCCTTGTTGTAGTTGCGCGTGTTTGCGACATGTTGCGTTTGTTGCATTGGAGCTCCCCTGGTATTGTCGTTACCAGGATCCTTGTTCCGCTACCATGTAAAGTTTCACTGTTCTTTGTACCCTGATGTAAAGTATCACTGATTGTTCCCTGCACGCACTTGTACTCTGTCCTTTTTGTCTGACCTTGAATTGTCAAGCGGCTCAAGGCCTAGGAGGCCTCGTGCATTGTATGCACGTGTATTGTACAGCTGCACCATTGTAGATACTTGTATATTAACAGGATGGGTGCATGGATGGATGGATGGATGGATGGATGGATGGATGGATGGATGGATGGATCGATGGATGGACGGATGGATGGATGGATGGATGGATGGAAGGATGCATGATGATGATGATGATGATGATGATGATGATGATGATGATGATGATGATGATGATGATGATCATGTGGGTGCTGGTGAAGAAGACGATGATGTTGAGGACGATTGCCATGATGTTGAGACCGGTGATGATGATGATGATGATGATGATGATGATGATGATGACGATGATGATGGTGATGATATTGATAATGCTGGTGGCGGAGGTAATCATGATCATGATGATGCCGGTGGTGCTGATGATGTTGTGGACGACTGGACTGGACCGAGCATAATGATAAGGGAGATGAGGGTGATGGCGATGATGCTAAGATGGTGATAAAACCAATGATGCTAATGCTGATAATGAGGATGATGATGGTAATGATATTGATGATGATCTTGATGGCGCAGGTGACGGTGACAAATGATGGTGGGGATGGTGGTTGGAATTATGATGTTCACGGTGGTAATGAAGGTGGTGCAATGATGATGATGACGATAATGACGACGATGACAACGATAATGGGGATGACAAGGATAACGATGATGATGATGATGATGATGATGGTGATGATAATGGTGATGATGATGATGATGATGATGATGGTGGTGGTGATGGTGATGATGGCGGAGAGGGAGGTGATAATAAAAATAATGATGACGTTTACGATGATGATGATTATGCTGATGCTGATGCTGATGCTGATGCTGCTGCTGCTGCTGCTCCTGATGATGATGATGATGGTGATGATGATAATGATGATTATGATGATCTTGATGATTATGATTATGATGATGATGATGATGATGATGATGATGATGCTGCTGATGATGATGATGATGATGATGACGATGACGATGACGATGATGATGATGTTGATGATGATGGTGATGATGCTGATGATGATGAGATGATGATGATGATGATGATGATGATGATGATGATGATGAGATGATCATGATGATGGTGATGATGGTGATGATAATGATGATGATGTGATGATGACGATGATGATGGTGATGATGATGATGATGGTGATGATGATGGTGATGATGATGACGACGGTGATGATAATAATAATGGTCCTGGTGAAGATGACGATGATGTTGAGGACGATTGCCATGATGTTGAGACCGGTGATAATGATGATGATGATGATGATGATGATGATGATGATGATGACGATGATCATGGTGATGATGATCATGGTGATGATGATGACGATGATGATGATAATGATGATGGTCCTGGTGAAAATGACGATGATGTTGAGGACGATTGCCATGGTGTTGAGACCGGTGATGATGATGATGATGATGATGATGATGATGATGATCATGGTGATGATGATGATGGTGATGATGATGTTGATGATGAGGTGATCATGATGATGATGGTGATGATGGTGATGATGATGATGGTGATGATGGTGGTGATGATGATGATGATGGTGGTGATGATGATGATGGTGATGATAAAGGTGATGATGATGGTGATGATGATGATGATGGTGATGATGATGATGGTGGTGATGATGATGATGATGATGATGACGATGACGATGATGATGATGATGATGATGATGATGATGATGATGATGACAACGGATGATGACGGATGATGATGATGATGATGGTGATGATGATGGATAATGATGATGATGATGATGTTGATGATGATGAAGATGATGATGACGAAGGATGATGATGGTGATATGGTACCCCCTTCGGTTCAGTGCGGCAAGTCACATGCAAAAGGCCGTCTCTTTGGGCACCAGTGGTCGTGGGTCATGGCTGTGAAGTCGCACCCACATGCCTCAGCACCGTGGCATTTCATAGCGGTGGTGCCATGGTGATTGTATTGGTCAAGGTTTCAGATGGCTAAGCATGGGTAATGACTGATAGTTGTGCTGTTTGGATGGCTAGTCATCGTGACTAATGATTTAGATATTGATGATAATAAAAGTAATAATGAAAATAGCAATCATTGTAATACTGTTGATATGAATTTTTAGTCTTAATAATTCTTGTTCATGGCTGCTCACGACGGTTGGCTTTCATCAAACGATCTAAACAAACCGTTATTGGCTCTTGAGGTGCGATCAGGAGCTTGGCCAATCCCGCTTGCTGGTTTGTCCTATTGGATGATCACAAAAATGGTAAGTTGAAGAATGAATGACGTCCTAGTCCTGGAGAAAACAGCTGTTCATCAGTCATCCTTGGTAAACAAATGTAACCAGGGTGCGAAAGGATGACACGCTTGACCGGAAATTTGGCCAACAGCATCACCCTCTGTAGACCACAGAAAGGGCCCCATGGGAACGGCCGGACACCTGGAAGACTGTCACCATGCCGTGGTTTCAGTCACCAGTTGATACCCGTCGCACTGAAAACGGTAGATGGCTGGTGAATGCTTAGGAAACTATGCCCAATCAATTGTTGACACGGTCAATGCTAAGATGATACATAGACATTCCACCAATCTTCGTGAATGCTTGTTTTCTTGAAAACAAACCATTTGTGGAAAATACTATTTTCTGTACAGCTAATCATGGCATCCACCTAGCCCAAAAGTATGTTTATCAAACAGCCACTGCCGAGTTGCACTGCCGGCTCTCATGAGTCAAGCACCTGAGCGGTGTGCAGTGCCGTTTCGGCAAGGGCAAATCACCATTTCCACTTCGCCCCAGGTAGACATCAACAAAGTACTCTGCAGAGTGATGCTCCCATGCTGCAAGAGGGGTTCCAGAATGACTATGACTCATGGCAGGTATCAATATAGCTAGAGCATGTGGTGCGACTTGTTGATGACAGTCACTTCATGATCGATTGGAAGGGCTTGGATCTCAGATGGATCCATCGAGCCTCCACAGCTGACCAGATACCCAACGCAAGTTCAAACCATCAAAGGAAAACAAAGTTGTATGGCTTACCATGATGACCAAAAGTTCATGTCCAAACATTGGTGTACCCCAACCGGTCCACTGCTATGCTCCCGTGGGGCCCCCACCTGTTCTTGCTGGCGTGTCCACTGGTATCATCACAGGCATGGGCACTGCCCTGTTTGAAGCTGGACTTTGCCACATGGCTCACGCGGTTCACCAGGTACTCCGCGGACATCATGTCCTGCAAGTTGAATGACCAAGTCATCAACAAAAACATGCAGCCGCACCTCAAATCGTGGTCAAATCATCATCAAACACTTGAGCTTCAACCCTAGGTCGTAGGAACGTCACATGATGGCAAATCTGGATATCTCCCACAGGATATGTAGCCCTTCAACCAATCGGGCCATCAACTGATCCGCATCTCGATATCTCCCACAGGATATGTAGCCTTCAACCAATCGGGCCATCAACTGATCCGCTCCTCTCGTGGCTCAGGGAACTTCTCCAGCTCAGCGGGTTCCAGGAAAGGTGCTCCATCTGACGGACCAGGACGAGCTGCGTGGCTAATGCTAAGGACACAGCCGCATTGTACCAGCCGAGTTACTATTCAGTCATTCACCACATCATTAAGCAGGTTATGAACCACTACTAGCCAGCAGTAACCAGGGATCAGCCCGTTACAATCATCATTGACCATCATTAACCATTTGCGCTCACATTCAAACGATGGGCATCGCTTCTGACCTGGGGGGAGGGTGAAGACCCTGACTGCAAATGGCAACGCAATCAACGTGTCCCATTGGGAATTACATGGATGGAATTGACAGTCAATTTCATTCTTGTTACACAGTGCTGGCCACCAGTGGCTCGGGGGATTGGGAATCATCATAACTTTCGTGTGATCTCATGGGAATTTCCGAACAGACCGCCAGATGTCTGGCTCCAGGCCATGGCATCGGCTATGCAGGCGATGTCACGTTTCTGGTTCTCTACAACAGGATATTCTCCCCTGCCAACTCACTGGTTGACAGATGTGAAATCCCTTCGGTATTTTGGTGCCAAGGGCTATTTGCGAGGTTTTTGCAAACGGCCAGCTATGCCTAGACAAAGTGAAACCATGACAGTTCTTTCTCACTACATGCATGCAGTACCTGGTAGGATGAGATACGATGACTTGCCTGAATTCAGCCCTATCGAACTTTTGCTTCAGATGACAGTTCCGCAGGATGTTGAAGCTGCTGGCTTTGATCATTCAGAACGCTACTCACTGTATGGACGACTTTTGCGTACCCAATCACATAGTGGATCCTAACATGGGATCTCCACAGAACTCTGACTTTGATTCTATAAAGCTAGATTCTATACTTTTAGTTTGTTCCTTGGCTGGCAGGTCAGAGTTCTCTTGTCAGGTGGCTAAGACTACCCAGCTGGCATGCTCTGCAAACGCGGGGGCATGTTGAAGACAGTGACCTGTCCGAGAGCTGCGCACCATCATTAACCATCATTAACCACCATTTAAGCGTCAATCAACCATCAACTAGCCATCAATTAACCATCATCATCCATCATCAACCACTTACGATGGACTGTTTCACACGAACCTTCATTGCTTGTGGACGCGCCATGTCACCAACGAAGCTGGGCTTTCCCACTGGCGGGCGCCATGTTCTGACTGGTCCTGGTGCCACAGTTCAGGGTAACGATGAGTGACCAACAAAAAAACCATGAGTAGATCGTCAGAAACCGATTGAAACTACTGTGAACATTGGGGTTCGCAAGTTACATATGATTGACTCATAGTATTTTAATACCAAGTAATGGTAAATTGGTCATGGTTAATTGATCGGGGATAGTGATTAGGGGTAGGCATGGTATATAGTGGCTACCAACCATTAGTGAAATAGCCTTTTTCGACAAAATGAAAGGTCACTAACCATCACTAGTGGTGAATGGATGATGGTTCATTGATAGATGATGGCGATGACAGGGCTAAACATATGGGTGAAATTGGATGAAATTGGCTATTGATAGATCATAGTACTCACGAATCTTTGACAGTATTCCCTTGGTTGACAACGTTTTTTCACTGATCAATGCCCACTAATCAGAAGCATTTTTCTTCATCGTTCCCTCCATAAGGATGCAGTTCCCAGGGGCACATGTCATTTCCACGCAGGTTGAATCATGGACAATGAGAATAGTTGCCACGTGGTCATGGTGAAACCTGCGTGGAGATGATGGCCAAACCGGTCAAAATGGATACTGATGGCAGTTAAAGCTGGCTACTGATGGTTAAGTCCGTGAAAATGCTGCACCCAATGTTGCAGGAAGCTGATTCAGCCATGACAGGTTTGATCACCGTCACTGGCACTTCCAGCTGTTGCTCCCCGGATCCAACGCTGATTGTGAACCATGGCAATGGTGGATTTTCTGGGCCGCCAGATATACCATTTGTCCGCACTGAAAGTTTCAAACAAAACCTACGCCAAATAGAGTACCTATTCACCAATGTTCAAACCCTTTCTTTTTAAGTTTGGAAAGTCTGACAGCTGATGTGATGATAGAATGACAGCTGATTCACTGAATCTATCATGATATCCATATAGTTCTGCAAGTGGAACTCAGTGGAACTGATTTTTGACATCGCTGCTGGGCTCCACAAGCGTCCGACTGTCAAGTGCAGCCCAAGGTACTGCAAAACAATCCCTGCAGCCAGCGACGCCAGCGAACTCAACAAGGAGCCCAACCTGCTTGGGGTGCAGCGAGATGCCTGTGAAAACGTGGAAGAACAACCAGGTTTTGGGGAATGCGCACAGAGTCCACAACAACCAGAACCATCATACTAATGCAATATTTTGTTGGATGGCTGTCCGACGCGGTGTGTGGTCAGGCTGTTGGTATGTTTCCAAAGCATTTTTTGAATAGAATCTAAAAATCCGACGGCAAGTCTTGGAATATCTCAAGCCAAAAACAATCATTGGGGAATTCACTTCTAGATGTTTGTCATCGCCATCGCGTTCGTGGCGACAATCATCACAATCGTGCTCAACACCAACATCAAAATTGCCAACAAAATCACAATCAAATTCATAAACGAAACCATAACTGTGAGGTTGAACATAACTAAGCATTGTCACATTCGTTAACACAATCATATCATAACCGTAGTCACAACCATAATCATTTCAAAATAGAAGCCGTAACCAGAGTCAAACCATGATCGCAAGCATTGCCAATCGGAATCGGAATAGTTTTGTTTGTTTTTCATGAAAACATTGATGGTCAAAGTCATGATCACAAGTAGCTTTGACGGTACAGTCATAATTACCATCATAGTGGTCGTCATCAACCTTGTCAACATCATTATTCGTACGAGGCAGCGGTGCTGTGCCAATGCAATATCAAGCTGAACTGGGACTTGAATTGCAAAGGCTTGCCACCAGAAAGATGTGGCATTGGTGCACTCACACTGCGCTCCCAATGGTCTTTGCAAACATTTTTTCCTTGTGCGGGGCGCACTCCTTCCTGCCAAGAAACTTCATTGCACTTGCGGCACGCAACATGGGCCCGGCCGACACGCCGCCCTGTTGCAACTTCCGCTGAAGCCAAATCATCGAAGCAAACATGATTCCACTGCAATATAAGACCTTCCAATTGCACGTGTAGGCCGTGCAGCTATATGCAAATGTTTCAAACTCGATGTGCGACCAATCCATGTTTTTTTGTAATGCACCTCCTGATTTCGTCAAAGATATCTTCGGTCTTCTTGGCGCAATCATAACCAAACAACTGCAACTTTTGCGCCTTCGGATACAACTTCGACTTCGCTCGCAAAGTTGACTCTGAAAAAGGGTTCGGCGGCACGCACCGCTTTGCTTATTTGGCCCGACATGGTGCACACAATGGATAATGATCAGGTGATTGATTTTGCCAAAAAATTCAAACAAATGAAAAATTGAGGAATGCATAGCCAAACTTGAGGGCCCAGGGGGGGGGTCGACGAAAAATAAGCATCAAGCCGCCTTGTGTTGGTCATGAGCAGTAAGAGGGGAGGATGGGGAGGAAACGGTGTGCACATGCAATGGGTCGAAGCTAAGAAAACTTAAGTACTAATTGGGTATTTCAGCGCCGCTCAATTGAAATGCAGAACAATTTAAATACAATACCGTGTCTTTGTTGGCTGACTGGTTGATGTTGGGTTTGCTGACCATGACAACTCAAATACCTCACAAAAGTGTTAAACGGATGCCTGTGAGAAACACCATCACTATGCATCATGTTGCATTCATGGTTTGGCATTACTGTTCAACGGCGTGGTGAAACCGATGCGTGCGAGCGCCGCAACATGTTCAGAATGAAAGTGCCTCACCTATCCTCAGATAATGTTATGGATTCACTGGCCAAAGAAAGTTCATTGATTTTCATTGTATAGCAGATTCCTGGTTTACAGGAACGGAGGGCCCAAATCATGATCAAGGGACCTGGGCGGACTTCAGCCCAGGGGAGGAGGGGGTCAACGAGTGAAATTTCACGCACAATGTCCCAGTCCTGCCCCTCAAGTTTTGCTAAAGCAAAAACAATTCCAGCTAGCTACCGCTAGTTTTCGTGATATCGTTCCCTGTCACATGCCATGTGAAATTGTAATGTTTTTCCCCACCTGGCATGCCAACGCGAAGTCAAGAGTCGCATCAGGGCATTCC
>VSDK01004318.1:944-20624 GCA_009767595.1 Symbiodinium kawagutii | reverse complement strand
ATTCCTGACACGGTGGTTGCGGAGGCTATTCACAAGCTGAAAGCACAGGCGCCTGGGATGCTGATGCGATGACTGTCTTAAAACATGTTGCTCAAGCTGTTGCTGCCACAGCAGGGGAGGACCTGGCCACTTGCTTGTCCAATTTCCTTCAAGAGTGGGGGTGGCCATCCGTTCATTTCGGGCTCGGGATGCAAAACTTTCACGCCGCTCTACTATGCGTTGGCCGAAAAACTTTGACATGCAACTGCTTCGGATTCCCGTGTTACAGCCATGGCCGTTGCCAAAATCACCAAAACCAGTGAGTCTCTTCGCCTGAACACCATGCCTTTCCCGAACTGCATCGGTGCCACCATTTTTGGTCACCTGTTTCCTCGGTATCACCTTTTGTTTTCGCACCAATCTATGGTGGATTCAACGAGACATACGTTGACAAGACATCAACCTGTGAAGAATCCAACGTTATTGGGTGTCACACAAAAACATGTGACTATTTTTTCCCAAACAACTGCAACAAATGTTTTGACGGGTCAGTGGCCTGCTTGTTTTTCAATGCAGGCTTGGAATTTGCAACGACATCCTGCCAACGTTTGGGCCCGCAAGGTTTCCACGTCAATACTGGCGACCGGTTAACCAGCCTTCGGTATGCTGATGGGTGTTTGATTGGGGACATTGACGGCACTGGAAGGAGGCGTCGATAACCTGTTCTGGCAAGAAACCAACCCCCCCGCAAGTTTGCAGGGAAATGTCGCACCGCCTGTCACTGCATAACAGTGATTAAGGGAATCTTGCTGTCACAACGTTTAACGGCATATTAGTTATACAACCAATTTTCTTGAGAATGCATCCAGAGAAGTTGCAATATGGTTCGCAAATATTGCCAATCCCGCTCGCAATTTTCGAAATATGTCCGTCTGCTTCTTTTTGGTGAGTCCCTCTCTCGCCATTGTTGGAAGTAATGGCCAAATGTTCAAAGTTTTCATAGGTTCAAAAAAACGAACAATTTAGCATTATTTTTCCAATCCACAAAAGTGTAGTTATTTGCCATCTTTGTTTTTGCCGCTCTGATGGCATACATTTTTCAAATACTTCTTATATGTTTTCGATGCGAAAAAATTCAGCGGGAATGTTTTTTGTTTCGTATTACCGTGGCTTTTACAGTTCAGTCATCTGTTTTTTCCAGCTTGGCGCAACACAGCCAAAGCCCTTGTTTCCATCATGAGCCTTTAATCAACCAGGTTCATGTTTGGCATTTTTCTCTTGACAAAAATCATCAGGTAAAAAATGTTTTTTGACACTGATTCATCGTTGTCTTCAAATTTGTCCATGTGCCTATTACCAAGCGAAATGTCTCGCCTCCAAATGTTTGCGTCTGTTCATCCTTGGTGCTGACATTAACGCATCCCGGAGAATAGGCATATATAAATTTTTGTTTGCCAATTTTATTTCTTGCATCACCCTTTTGAATTTGTTCAAACAATGGTTCCGTTTTCCAATTTTCATGTTCTGATTTCAAAAAGAATCCAAGCTAGTTGGTTTTTGGCGTGCAATCACTTCCACTGCGTTTTCTTTTTGAAGGAGTCGGTTCTTCAACCGTGTGGGTTTAGCATGTCTCTTGAATGCTGTTTGAATTTCCTTGACAATAGAATTGTTTGTGGCTGCGTGTTTGGTTCGTCTTTGTTTCCCCCTCCTTAATTGAACACATTTGCGGCCATGTTTACAGCAGACCTTTTGTATCGATTGCAATTTTCGTTTGTCTTTGTTGTATCGCAATTTTTGTCCATCTATATTTTTTCATTTGATGAGTTTTCCTCGTTTGAATTCAAGCTGTTGTCACCCCGGTGGCTTGTTTTGGAGCTGGGCATCGGACAATCCACAAACAAGACCTGACGAAACTGGACATTGAGTGTCGCAAACTGCTACGTATTGTTGTGGGACGCCCTGTGGTGGATTGGGACCAGCCCTGGCACGAAATTTTTCACGTTTGGAATGACAGGGTGCGAATTCATTTGCAACAAACTGGCATTTCGTTGTGGTTTCATGTTTGTTTACGTCAGCACTGGAAATTTGCTATATACGTTGCCAATTTTTCTGAGGAACGTTGGGCCAAGCGTTTAGTTCAATGGATGCCTTCTAGTCACACATCCGCGGGTCGACCCCATCACATTTGAATTTCAAAATTGGAAGCGTTTTGCAGATACAGAAAGTTGGGTCATTGGTTTTCAGCAGCGAGGGCTACTTCACTGTGGATGTCCCTGATCGAGGACTTTGTCGGATTCTGTATGCCTTGATTGTTTGCAGGTTTCATTTTGTGTCACGGCATCTTGCGCCCTAAATGGGGGCCGCCTACGGGCATGCAGGCTCAAACTCAGACTGAGGCCGTTTACTCAATCAATGAACCGCTTTTATGATGTCGACTAGAACATGTGATTCCTGGGTTGTAAATGATTTTTCAACTAATGATAGGTTGGAAATTGAAGCGAAATCATTTGTGTAGGAAAACCTGCCTCTGACATGTCACATTCCCACGGGAGACCTGAATGTGCAAAAGCGAACATAGTGCAACTTGAAACAGAATGCCGGACCCACTTACATTCACAAAAACCGCCACTAAAAAAAAAAAACGTCGAAAGTTTCGCCAAATTGGGCCCTGCAATCTTACAAGCAAAGGCGTCAAGTAACGATAAGAAACAAAAAAAATGCGCATCTGAAAAAAATATTGGGAAAAACATGTTTTTCGCCGCACAGAAAACAGTGATATATTTCCAAAGATCTGCAAAACATGAGGTGCAATCAACCGCGAAGAAGAACATGGAATGCGAAAATGATGAACATGAAAATGCGACATCAAATGGCGGCCGTGATTAAGCGGAAGGAAGGCCAAAAAAACGCAAAAACACAGGCACCCGTTTGAAACACAACCGGGTTTTTTCATCATCGTTGAATGGAAGCCATGCAGTTTGAA
The DNA here is from genome assembly GCA_009767595.1 of Symbiodinium kawagutii. NCBI lineage: Eukaryota > Dinophyceae > Suessiales > Symbiodiniaceae > Symbiodinium > Symbiodinium kawagutii. The sequence goes on along the minus strand of VSDK01004318.1, from coordinate 17,662 downwards.
TAGGCAATTTGTGAAGGTTGATGGCCAAATACATGGCCTTGTTCGGGCATTTTTCCCTTCACATCCATTCCTTCGTTCACCACAAAAGTTTTTACGTGTTGAAAATAATTTTGTTTATTGCGTTTTTCCGCTGTTTATTTGTTTGTTCGTTTGTTTGCTTGCTTGTTTGTTGGATTTTTTATGTTTTCGCCCACAATGGTTCAAGAGATGGTGTATGATCATCACGAAGTCCATCAAGTGGATGGAAAAAAAGTACACTGTTGTTATTTCATGACAACGGCTGAAATGATGATCTGGTTGCCGGTGGTGGTTCGAAACGAAAGCAAGCCTGCTGAAATCACTTTGGCGGCCTTCATGAACTGCAGGATTTTCGAAATGGAAGGGGTGGTTATGATCCCCTGGAATGAACGAATCTAATTGTTGGTTGTGGTTGGTTCTGGCGGTTTGTTGGCGTACAACCTTTCGGTTGTTTGAGGTTGCAAAGTGGAAATACAAACTTTGTAATTTCATTTTTTGCGTAACATTTCGCCTCAAAGGCCCACGTCTCACTTCGTTTGTATAAAGTAATTTCGTCCCAGCGTGACCGCTAGTTTTCAAAAAGCATGGTTGCATTTCCCCACAGTTATGGAATAACCATGTTGTCCCCATTAGTGTTCTTCGTCATCCTGTGCTTTCCCTCCCTTTTGGAGCAAATTTTGTCCGGTTTTCCTTGTCTCATCTTGCACCGACGGTTTCAGTTTGGTCGTCGGTTTTTGTTCGCCCATATTTCCCTTATTTTTTGGTATGCCCACGAATGCGGTCCGCCAAGCCACCGGCGCTGTTTCCAGGGCCTATGTTTCCACTATCTGGTGCCCCGTCCAAACTTGTCTCAAGCCATGGTTGCAACATGTTGTTCTCATTTTTCTTCGTTTGCCCCCACGTTGTTCCCGGAATGTTGTGCTACAATGTGGTTCGTCCACACCCGCAGATGTCCCGGCAGCAGGCAATACATTACAGCAAGAATGGCTGGGACAGGGGTTCGGGTTTGCCCATGACTTGTGCTGGATCAGGACTAACTTTTGATTTGGCTTTGCACATGTCCGCCGCGATTGACGCCTCCTTTGAACATGATCTAAACCTGAGAAGGGGGGGGCGAAAGCCAGCCCCCAGAGGGTTTTTGTCTCGGCGCGCGGTGAAAAGAATGGATGGCCGAATCTTGTAAAAATGCCTTTACCCTCACCACATCCCTTGGTTGCCTTCAGGCTGGCTGACACTGGGCCGGCCACGGCTGACAAGCAACTGCAGACTTGCAGCGCAAGAAAAAAAGGTGAAAAAATGGAAGTGGTTTTGAAGAAGCAACACCATTGCCGGGCGCAAAAGATTCATCACCCTCCCTTCTGAGCGACTTTTTCGACCTCAACTTCTCAACCAAAAAAACCTGCGATCAAAAGAAACGCAACCCTACCAGACACACCACGCACAACTTAGAAGACAAAAAGAAGACCAGGCAAAAACTGTGCCGAACAAAAACGCACCAGGCAAAAGCGTGCCAAGCAAAACCGTACCAGACAACAAAACCGTACCAGAATCCCAAACAACGCATCCCCAAACTGCGAACTGAAAGGAACATCCCAAATTGCAAACGCACGACAATATCTGGTTCAAAACAATAAACATTGAATGGGGGTTCCTATTTTTCTGGCCAAAAAACCCAAAGAAATAGACCATTGCATCCAAACCAAAAACAATAGACCCGCTACCAAAACAAACGCATCCCCACATACAAACTCAAGGGAACATCGGATGGTGTATGCTGCTCAAACAATGAAAGCTTGAATTTGGGTTCCGATTTTTCTGCCCCAAAAAATCAACCGAAAGGATGGAACATTGCAGCCAAAGCAAAACTAAATGCTATCACAGTCTCAAAACAGAACACGTAAAGAGCATCACAAATGCCAAAAAAACCGATCGTTTTTCGACAAAAAGTGTTCAAAACCCTCAACTGATCTCATCTCCTCTAATCTCCGCTAATCTCATCTCCTCTAATCTCATCTCCTGTAATCTCCTTTAATCTCATCTCCTCTAAGCTCCTCTAATTTCATCTCCTCTCATCTCCTCTAATTTCCTCTCATCTCCTCTAATCTCCGCTAGTCTCATCTCCTGTAATCTCATCTCCTGTAATCTCTTCTGGTCTCATCTCCTCTAAGTTCCTCTCATCTCATCTCCTCTCATCTCCTCTAATTTCCTCTCATCTCCTCTAATCTCCTCTAATCTCATCTCCTCTAATCTCCGCCGCATGCCGCTAGCTTAAAAAAACTAATGTCATCTCCTCTAATCTCCTCGAATCTCATCTCCTCTCATCTCCTCTAATATCCTCTGATTTCCTCTAATCTCGGCTCCTCTAATCTCCTGTTCTCAAACCATACAACCTTTAACCATACAACCTGAGTTATTTTACGCAAGATTCTTCGCTTTCCTTTCCCGCCCACTATTTCCGAGAAGAAATTTTTGCCAACAGATTCTAACAGCATCTAGCTGCCCAACAAATTTCAGCACCAAAAACGACAGCTGCTACCAAAACAAATGCGTCCCCAAACTACAAACGCAAGAGGACATTTGATAGTGTATGCTGCTAACCCCAAACAACACAACCTTGAATTTGGGTTCCGTTTTTCCGGGCACAGAAACCGAACCCAAAGGGATGAAACAATGCAGCCACAGCAACAACAAATGCGACCACGTTCCTAAACCGGAGACGTCAAGAGCCTCGCGGATGCCAAAAAAACCAGGTATTTACCACGTTTTTGCATCGTTGCGTTCAAAAAACGCTGCAAATACCGACGGTTTTTGCACAAAACGTGGTCAAAACCCAGATATTTACCACGTTTTTGCATCGTTGCGTTTAAAAAACGCTGTAAATAGCGACAGTTTTTGCACAAAACGTGGTCAAAACTTTGATATTTACCACGATTTTGCATCGTTGCGTTCAAAAAAACGCTGTAAATAGCGATAGTTTTTGCACAAAACGTAGTCAAAACCCTGATATTTACCACGTTTTTGCAAAAACCACGGTATTTACGAGGTTTTTTCATGAACCCTTTTACAAACATCGATATTTTTTTATTTACACGTTTTTTTTCACTTTTAGACGTTACTCTTCTCAGAGCACATGTGCAAAAAAACCTGTAAATTGCGAGGTTTTCTGATGCGACGCAAGCCCGAAAAGCGCCTAAAAACCGTCCCTGACCCTCAAAAACACATCCTCGACCCGGGCTCCAAAAACCGATCGAGCGGACCAAGCCCTTTTTCCCGTTCCCCCACCCTATTCAGGGCTCACCCTTCCAGTCGAGGCCCAATGGCGACCCCCTCCCCCCCCACACCCCCCAAATTAGCTTCGCTTATACAGACCCTCCAGCCTAGCCTACGGCTGGCTTTCGTAATTGTATACACGACCACCCACCATCAGCCTACAAAGGCAATGACCAAACCCATCGAAATGTGACATCCCGCTTTCCTTCGATAAAAAACCGATCTCAACGCAAAAAAAAAATAAGGAGGAAAAAGTGTCCCACGCGAATCAAATGCAGCAGGACGCTGTTTGCGAGGACTGGAAAAGCAAAAAGAATTAACGAGTGATGCTGGGACCACACCCAACGGCGTGTAGAAAGCACAGGGCCAACCACCCGGGGAAAGATCACTTACCCGTTGCCGTGTGCGGTTAAAAAAACAACATGTATCCACAAAAGTGTTTTCGGTGGTGTGGACGTTTATTATCCCTGCACTCCATCCACTTGTCCCTTTTGCCATTTCAACGATTCTTCCCCCATGTTGCCCACCATTTTCCTTGTTGCCATCCCCACGTAGCATTTGCAATTGCAGGGGTGGCAAGAATCCCCGTTGTTTCAAATGCAAGTCATCGATACACCCTTCGAGACAAAAATTGTAAAGGCTTTGTGGCGCCCTATTTGTCTCGACGTTGACTTCGTTCAAGTAATTTTGCCCCGCCTTTCTACGCCCTAAATTTGGGTTGTGTCCGGGTTTGCACGATTTGATCTGGAAAACGGAGTCGAGTCGAGTCGAGTCGAAGCCTGTTAGCCACAAGGCTGCCCATTTAGGGCACAGGCGGTGAAACTGCAAAAAGCAACTAAGAAATAGAAAAAGAAACCTCACAGTTTGCAAACATTGATAAAATCCGCTTCATGCCGTGTCCAAAATTGTTGGTCAGCACTACAAACCATCCAGTCGCCCCAATCTTCTGGAAAACGGATATGTAAGGATTTAATATGTGGGAACGGGAACCGCGCACGCGGAAACAGCTGAAACTTCACAACCATCAGCAGGTTTTTGCTCGTTGGCCATCAACACCCGGTCCAGCCGCTAGAAGGAAACGCCCGGTGACCCCGTGGGCGAGGAAAGAGATCGGAATTTTTTTTCCTTCGACTGCCCCCAATGCGAGCAAGTGGGCACCTTGCAGCCCTTGGGGCCCCTGACGGCAACACCCAGTCCCGATTGATGTTTTCGGGCTGGCACGTTTTAGGACTGAATTGTTTTGGGCTCACATGTTTTGCATTTTTTTTCGGGTTCAAAAATTGAAGGTTTATGTTTTCATGGTTGTTGGTTTCAAGATTTTCGAATCCTTGCTGCCATAGAAACCAAATGTTTTTACGGTCCTATTGTGTGTTTTGTGTATGAAGTGTCCAGAGAAACAAATAAACGAAAATTGCACAAAACATATGATAAAATCATTTGCAACCGAAAAAAAATAAAACCAAAGGTCAAAAACCAAGATCCACAAACCAGATTGGAAAAATGCGAAGCAAATTGCCACAAAACAATCCTTTGGGTTCGTTTGGGTTGGGTGGAAAAAATTTGGGCAACGACGTGCCCAACGAGTGGCAAAACCCCTGCTTCTTTGGCAAATCCATCAACCGTTAGGGGAAGCAAGGGAAGTGCAAAGCGTGCGTTCCAAGACGGGTGAAGATGAAGGACCAAGTCGAAATAGTAGCGGTTTTTGTCAAACAGTGTTATGCGCGACTCAACGGCGGAATTGTGCCCATCACAACCAACCTTCCCGGTGGGAAATTAGTTCCGGGTAGGCGCATTTTGCGCAGTGGTGAGCTGTGCGTCGTGCTGCTGTTGTCAATGAGGAAACGAACGTTGTCAATGACAAATTGTGACCCTGCCACAAAAAAAAATGAAAAAAATTCGATGGTGTGGGCATGGACGCCTTGTACGCCCGGTATGTTGAAATTGGCCCAACAGGGGTGTGACACGTGCACCCGCGGCTTTGTCCAACGCACGGCTCCTTTTGTTCACTCTGGCGGTTTGAATTCCAAAACCCACCCCCGCCTACATCGTCAGAAAATATGTTCCACATTGTGAAATGATTGGGCATGACAGCAGTTTTCGATTTTGTTTTCCAACTGTGGATGTTTACAGAATGTGCGATCTGAGTGCGAAATGTTTGGTCACAATCGATTTAATTAGTGTCTAACGCGGTTCTATGCAAATGCCTGAAATGTACATCCATGTGGTGACATTATCCAGGTTCAATTTTTTAAAAGAAGGGCCGCCTCATGAACTGTGTGAACCCATGGACTGCGCAACTGATGCAACACGCGTTTCATGTCGAACATCGCTTCAAGGACAACCCCGATGTCCATGACAACGTGGTTTTGTTTCGCTAGTTGCCATTTGTTTCTCTTGTCGCTGATTGATGCAACCAGGGGTTGGTTTCGATTGTACATCACCCAAAACAACAAGACCCTACCGACGATCCTTTGCCTGGGAGCGTCTTTTTGCAAACCTGTTCACTCGGCCAAAAACAATAATTGCGGCAGACAAAGACTGAACTGGAATTGTTCATGGCTACACCTTTCAAGGAAAATGGATTCATCCAACAATTTGAATTGTCCAATGCCGTGAACGGGGCATCTCAATGGAAATTCAAAGGCGCTGGAGTTCCTAACTCGTTGACGACTTTCGGCGTGGCAGCGCTGACAAAAAATGATTTTACTTCTTAGGGTGTAAACATGACCATGGCAGAAACCCAAAGATTGACAACAGTGACCAGGACTTGCCCAATGTCATTTGATGCACTGGGCAGTATGACTGAAGCACCTTGGGGCCAATGCACGAACCAATGTGTTGGTAAATTCACGGCTACAAATCGAAAATTTCGTCCGGCCACCGATTAGCAACACAGACACAACATTGTATGGGAACATTTTTACATGAATTTCAAACCATTTTCACGGATACAAATGACCTATGAAAATTGAGTGCAAAACCTTTCGATTGCAGCATGCCAATTGCAAAACTCGCCATGCATAAGGCCATAGTGCGAACCGTTGTTGCTTGGGCGCGCTTGGCAGGGGAAGATTGACGAGAAGAAATGAAAGTGAAGTTGAGCAATGCCACGAAGATTTTGTTCGTTCAACGCGTTGATTCATCAGGTTCGCTTGCTTCTGGTTCCTGGACGCCTACAGCAAGCACATGTGATCCCAAATTCACGGCAAAAGCTGTGAGGAAACAAGGGCGACCCGCTATGAAAAGGCCGGTGTCCTCATGGGACCGCCAAGCAAGGCAAAGGTTTGGTCGTGCAATTTCTGCATGGCATTGGATCATGTGTTCAACCACACTGTGATACAACACGAGTTGCACCATGAGCAAGGCGCAACTGGACATGGATTCAACGCACATTTTATTTTAACCTTGGTCCTGCTCGGAGGGAAGGATCGTTAACCCACAACAAGGGTTTCAATCAGGTCCAAACATATTTTTCCAAAACTGTGGACCCGCTATGCAAATTGAACCGCTATGGGGTGTGAACCTTCGTCCTTGCAAACTGTTTGCCAGGCTAGCAAATTTTGTAGCCTGCACTTCGCCGCGGCGCCCGCAGTCACTATTGCAATTGCAAACAGGCAACCGTGGTCGCGAGGTTTCAGGATCGGACAAACCTCTGAATTCGGCCGGTGTCTTCTTATCACTTGTGTGTCTGCACTTTGCCCAAAATAGAAAGACTAGAAAAAATTACACCAGCATAGACCCCAGATAGAGGGTGCATTGCGCACAAGGATTTTCAGGGAGACAAGGGGGAGACAAAGGCGAGAAAAAAGGAGACAAACATGAGCAGCGGCAGAGCAGCGCAAACAAAGCGCCGATCCAGAGCCACAATGAAAGGCAAAGAGGAGACAAAGGAAAGACAAAAGGGAGACAAAGGAAAGACAAAGGGGAGACAAGGGGGAGACAAGGGTCAACAAAGAGGGAGACAAAGGGGAGACAAAGGCGAGACAAAGGCGAGACAAAGGGAGACAAGCATGAGCAGCGGCAGAGCAGCAGGAAACAAAGCGCCGATCCAGAGCCACAAGGGACACAAAAAAGAAGAGACAAAGGGGAGAAAAAGGGAGACAAGCATGAGCAGCGGCAGAGCAGCGGCAAACAAAGCACCAATCCAGAGCCACAAGGGAGACAAAGGAAAGACAAAAGGGAGACAAAGGAAAGACAAAGGGGAGACAAGGGGGAGACAAAGGGGAGACAAAGGGGAGACAAAGGGGAGACAAAGGCGAGACAAAGGCGAGACAAATGGAGACAAGCATGAGCAGCGGCAGAGCAGCGGCAAACAAAGCACCAATCCAGAGCCACAAGGGAGACAAAGGAAAGACAAAAGGGAGACAAAGGAAAGACAAGGGGGAGACAAAGGGGAAACAAAGGGGAGACAAAGGGGAGACAAAGGGGAGACAAAGGGAGACAAGCATGAGCAGCGGCAGAGCAGCGGCAAACAAAAGCGCCGATTCGAGGCCCTACCATAGAGAAGTAAGAACCCCTTATAGCTTGTCAGCAATCTGGGGAAAAAACAAACAAAACGACTATCTATTCTATTTCATCCTAGTTATGGGTAAATGTAAAACAATTGGACTTCGGTGGCCAGGTTGAATCTTCACCTCGAATCACTGCCACTCTTTAGTGGCACCAATGCAAGAGGTCGCGGCGCACGTTGGAGACGGAGCTGGACGTGGGTTGGATTGTTGGACGAGTTCAACTTCAAATTGGACGGTCGAAAAGATCTTTGGGCATCGGAATTCGCTCTTGGGGATGATTTTTTACCAACAACATGAGTAAAAACACCAACTGTGGAAACTTCGGACTAGATTGGGAAACATTTTCACGGGCATGTCTTATTGAATGTTTTTGGGCAAAAATTTGCGCGGATCAATAAAACATGGAAACATTATACACGATTTTTTTGCTTTGTATGGGTGACCAATTGTTTCGCGCCTCATTTTCAAACTGTTGCAAACTCAAACATGTCTAAATGCCTTTTCTGCGCAAGAATCCTTCCATGAAAGGTGAACACCGTTTTTGGCGAGCGCAATTTTAAAACTACAATTGGTCTTGAAGGCTGGGTCGCGCGAGGCGACTACTCCATTGATAATATTTCAACCCCGTTCTTTTGGAAGCGAACCCCTCCAATTTGTTTGGTTCGTGCGAAATACTGCAGGCGAAGTGGAAACGAAAAAATCAAAAATTGCAATTGAACATTAAAATTTTGTTGGATAGTTGTACGTTTTCCAAAACACAGCATCAAAAACGTGCAGTTTTTTTGCGCAAAATCACACGCATGTTTGACCTGACGTCCATCCAATGTCCATGCCACCCAAGCGCACGGCAATGTTGAATTGTAGACAATTATCCCGGGAAGAGACCCGAAACAGTGTTGTGGGGGCAATTGTGAAAAGGACACAATGTCGTGAAGAAATGAAAGCACCCATATGAGAGCACAAGGGTCAAGCACACAAATGTGAACACAAATACGAGACCACACATATGAAACACATAGAAGCACACAAATGAAACCACAGACGCGGTAACACACATTTGACACCACCACGAGCACACATTATGAGAGCACACATATGAGAGCACACAAATGAGAACCCACATTTGAGAGCCCACGTTTGAGAGCCCACATATGAACACACGCAAGTGAGAGCACACACATGCAAGCGCACAAATGAGAATGCAGATATGAGAGCACACATTCGAGAGCACACATATGAAAGCACACAAAATGCCGGCCCACTTTTGAGAGCACGCGCATGAGAGCACACACATGCGAGCACACAAATGAGAACGCAAATATGAGAGCACACATATGAGAGCACACATGTGGGAACCCACATGTGACAATACACATACAAGAGGACACATTTGCGAACACATAAGAGCACCCATATGAAATCACATAGGTGCACACATACGAGAGCACACATTTAAAAACACATAGAAACACAGAGATGGGAAACCACATACGGAAACACACATTTGAGAGCACACATATGGCAATGCAAAGGCTCACAAATATGACAGCACCCAGGGCAGAACACACATATGTGAGAACACATACGAAAGCACACATTTGAGAGCACACAAGCGCACACATATGAGAGCACATACAAGCACACATATGAGAGAGCGGCTATGGAACCACACATATGAGAGAGCACATATGGAACCACACATTTGAAAGCACACACATGACAACGCAAAGGAGCACGGAGTGGGAAGACATTGCCCGGATCCAGCAATATGACGTCTGCAAGTGCGTGTGTGGGAGTTATTCACGACCCCTCCACGCGTAGTGCGCGACGGTGACCACATTGTCCACAAGGTCGCCAGCTGCACCAACTTTCGTCCTCTTACCCTATTTTCGTCACCGTGTCTGCGAGTTCACCACTGTCGCCATTGCGTAGAAATCCTGCTCGCTGCCACTCAGGCCTCTGAGACCACCACCGACGGGCATGTAGAAGCAGGTGAGCTCGCAAACTGGCCAGGTCAGTACATGGAGAAGCCTGGTGAATCCTGAAGCAAACTTGGCGCAAACATCACTCCGGATCGGCTTGTCGCCGGCTCCATTATTCCTCTTGACAAAGCGGCACACAATTCACTCAACGCAAAGCAGCGCTTCTTTTTCTTTTGAGAATTGGGGTCAATCTTGGGCCGAGCTGTCACTTCCCTGTATTCTGGGCCGCCTTAACGCAAAGCAGCGCTTCTTTTTCTTTTGAGAATTGGGGTCAATCTTTCGCCGCGCTGTCACGGCTAAGGGTGAGGCACCTAGACCATGAGATAAACTCGCTATAGCATCGAAAGATTCACGGACCCATGAATAATTTTGATTTACGTCAGAAGACGTGTGAAGGATAAACGTCACTTGACGTATCATGGGTAAGCCTCAAAAGAAACCCGAGTAAAGTTCTTGACTGAAACCTCTCAAAATGTAATAATGATAACGAAAAAGAAAGAGTTGGGTAAAAAACCTACCGGTGGAAAATCCAAACTTATCCGTTCCCATCTCATGATGCGCATGTTGGCTCTTGACCACTTGATCCTTGAGCCACACTGCAACGCGATAATGATCACATCACACTTGACTGCTGCAGTGTCAAGGACTCGAATGAAAACAAGACAGTTTACTTAACTGTTCACTGTGTGCATTTCAAGAGCTAACACTGTTTCATCTGTTTGGCCTTGTGAGGAAAATTTCATCACGCAGGCATGAATTACGTCTTATGCCCTTCGACAAAACGGCACACAATTCATTCAATGCAAAGCAGCGCTTCCTTTTGTTTAGAGAATTGGGGTCGATCTTTGGCCGCGCCGTCACCCCCTATAATCTGGGCCGCATTGACCCATACATCCATCACATTAACTCTCAATCTGGACGCGCAACCCAGGAGTTCTGCGCGCTCCATCCTGGATGATTGGTCAGCTGGATTCGACTGGCTCGGCGCTCGCTCCAGTTAAACTTGGCAATTAATTCGTTCTTCTGTCAAATAGAATCAAGCAGAAAAATTCAATGAGACAAGTCACGAAATGGTTCTGAAAATGATCCCTGATGAGGCTGTTCCGAACCGGTTCGTTGTCAGAAGAAGATTGTCCCGTGTGAATTCACCAGCTTGCCAAATCATGGCTGCCACAAGTCTTGCAACCATTTACAATTCAAGGATGGTGTCTCCGTTCTTGACCAAACAAAGAAGCTTCGGACGCGAGAGCCGTAAGTTACGCTTCGAAAAAAATAAGATCACTAAGAGCTACCAAAGGCAAACCAAGAAATAACAAAATCCAAAACCACCACTAGCGACCAACCAGGACCCCCCCAGCCAGGATCCCAGATGTCCGACAACGAGTAACGTAAGTGATCTTGGTAAGGAGTGAAACAGAAAGCTACGGCCATGCACTCAGACTCAGTTCAGCTTGTCCGTGAAAGCCGATTCGGTCAAGCCATTTACAGGAAAGATTGATGGGCCAGGCCCAGCTTGCCACAAAAGCCATCGACACGATGCCAAGAAACCAGTAACCACTCATACCCCTGCGCGTCCACGCAAGACTGTGCTGTGGCAACCAGCTGCTACCGAGCTAGGGGATCAAGCAGCTCATTCAAAACACAGATGGCACCGAAGGACTTGAATTCAAAAACATATTGGTAGCAAAGACAGCGAAGATGCCGACAAAGCACGATGAGAACATAAGCCAGTCAAGCACAAGTCATACTGGGTCACACCTATCTGTTTTTTTTCTGCGAGGACGCCGCATTTGCATTGCGGCAGCAGTCATGAGTACAACTACAGAGAAATCAGATCCCCATCCACGAAGGTGCATTAACTAGCCTACAGTGAGACTGACTGGGTCAGACCTATCTATGACTGCCAGGACCCAAATGTGGAAGACAAAGCATTATTGGAAGCTGGAGTTAGTTTCTTCAGCGAGAAAGTCCTTCTCGAGCTTTTTTGTTTCAACTGATGTTAATATCGTGAAACTGGAGCGAGGCCATTCTGGAGCATGCTGAGTAAATGGTCACAGAAAACATGGTGCATGGGATACACGCCAAAGCACCGATCGGAGATATTTTTTTCCGGGTGGTGCCTTTTGCGCGCGAAACACAAATAAATATTCAGGTAGACGCAATAGAAGAGGGTTCGAAACCGCAGCCATCAGTGCTAACAGCGGCGCTTTGGGTGTCTGTCGATGGCTTGGAAAATGTCTCTATCAAACCACTTGCCCTGACGATTTTTCGTCGGGCAAGTGCACCTGCTTCTTGGCGCTTCACTCGCTCGCAAATTCAGTGGGTTCGAATCGACATTTGCCAGGACATGGCCACAGCTCCATATACTTTCACATCAGGGTTGGTACTTTCACTACGACTTATTCCTTTTGACAAAACGGCACACAGCTCACACACGCAAATCAGCGTTTCTTTTTCTTTTGAGAATTGGGGTCAATCTTTGGCCGCGCTGTCACGGCTTAGGGTGAGGCACTAAGACTGTGAAAGCGCTAAGCTATGTAGCAAAGATCACCTGATCTAACAGTCTGTAAGTCAATGAAACATTGACGTATATCCCAAAGTTGAGACAACTGGTAGTCACTTGACTAAGGTCGCTTGACCGGTCGTCACTTGACGAAGTTGGGATGGCCTCCAAACAGTCCCATAAAAAGGTCTAAGACCATAAACCTCTCAATGAACACTGCAAGTGTGATAAAACAAAGTGATGACACTTGTCAAATCACGGGAAAAGTTGGGTAAAAACCCAACGTAAAAACTCACTTGATTGTTTTAGAGTTGGACACTTGTCCAGAAATCTGATCACTTGATCAGGGTGCGAGAGGTAGGGGCGAAAAAGAAAATGTCACTTGACACGAACATGCAAGACATCCCTTGATGTGCATATGCATTTTGCTGGCTCTGGTCACTTGACCCTGTGAGCCACACTGCAGGCGTACGAAATCAACATGTGAACTGCAAGTGTGACTCAAACTGAAACTGAAGCAGTGAGAAACTGAAGGAACTTTACTTAAAGTTCGAACTACTCAACTGCAAGTTGCAACTTGACTTAAACAACTTTACTGGATCACAGCAAGTTGTTTACAAAAGATTGCAACTGAAACTGTTCACTGTGTGCACTTCAAGAGTCAAAACTCTTTCATCTGTTTTGTCTTATGAATAAAACTTCATCATGCGTTGCATGAGGTGCGTCTTATTCCTTTTGACAAAACGGCACACGGCTCACACACGCAAATCAGCGCTTCTTTTTCTTTTGAGAATTGGGGTCAATCTTTGGCCGCGCTGTCACCCCCTGCAAACTGGGCCGACTTGACCCATACTTCCATGACGTCCACCCTCAGTCTACAGGTACATCCCATGAGACTTGAGCACTCGGCTCTTGATGGCTCGTCAGCGGGATTGGATTGGCTAGGCACTCGCTCAAGCCATACTTGACAGTGGACTTCTTCCTCAATGGAATAAATGCATCCATGAGGCAACTGACAAAGTGATTCTGTGAGAAACCACGGATGAGACTCTTCCTTACCGGCTCATTGTCAGTGAAGACAACAGCTCGTTTCGAGCGAAGGTCATTCTTCCACAGGTTGGCAGCCACTAAAATGGCTACCATTTCCAATTCGAGAATGACAGTCTCTTTGTCTCCGTTTTCTACCAAGCACATAAGGTCTCGGGGCACAGCTTCACTGAAGAAACTGATCACTGACCCATCACTGTTGATGCAAAGACCTCCGATGCCGGCATAACCATTCGGCTCAAAGGAGGTATCCACATATATGTGGATGTGGTCAGACAAGCCTCGGGTAACTTCTCTTGGCTTGTTTTGAGTCAACGCTTTGCTGATTTGATTCAAAGCCCCTTGCGTGGTCTTGGACAGGTTCTTACGTCCTGAGCTCACATGTTCATTCAGCTCTTTCAGATACTTACGCAATGCCCTGCCGAAAAGCTGACTGTTGGCGAACTGAAGTCGACCTCTAAGCCTCTCCCCATCTTTTCTCGACAGCTTGTTCTCTCTGAGGACCTTGTCCACTTCTTCCACAAGCTGTTTGATTCTCTCAGGAGTCTTGCTGACCATGGCTACTCCCAGTTTGCCACTTCTGAGGTCCAGTTGGACTCCCAGGACTTTGCACACAGAATCAAATGGGATGAGTTTGTCTTCAGAGTTTCCAACCAAGGAAAGAGAACATCGCTGATAAACACATGTCCGAGTGCTTGGAAGAGGCTTCTTCGCAAATGCTGAGGAAATCATCAAAGTACGCCGACCAAGCAAACTTGAGCTTGACGTTTCCCACAGCCCACAAAGCTACGGACACTTGGAGGAAGGCTGTAACCGAGGCTATCGAGCCAAAAGGCAAAACTTTCTGCCGAAATACTTCTGCTTTGCGGGAAGATGGACAGTATACTGCTAAGAATGCATGTCTAGCAGAAAGAAGATGTAATTGCTGGTCTTGGTGATGGTCTTCTTCCGACGGCCAAGATGATTGCTTCACTGTTTGAAGGGATGCGCCTTATGGTTTCGTGCGGCAGTTCAAGGAGTGGAAGTTGTTTGAAGACCCACTGTTCTGGTATAAAAAGTTCGATAGAACTTGCAGGGGCGATCCAAGCACTTAGGCGAACAGAAAGGGGCATGGTCATAGCTCCTCAGAGCAGAGATACTTCTACTATGCTTTCGTTTGTCATGCTGCATGATGTGAAGTCGATCATCACCCAAGGTAATCTGCCGTTCCGGAACACTAACATTTGCTTTCCAACTGCTTTCCTTCACCTGGTACTTTCCAATGCAAACAAGCATTCGTTCTTAGGGTCATGGCAGGATCCTGTGTTCTCCCGTAAAGGGTTTGTTGTAAAGAACTATCAACATGACACCGACCCGTGCAGTTTGCTATTTATCACGGCAGAGCAGAGGTCCCTGCCATTACGCAACAGGTAGGAGGTGTCTCTTACACGCAGACTAGTGGGCACAGAACTTTTGGCCAGCAAAAACCTCTCTTGCCGACTCAATCCTACTCTGCATATCGAAGTAAGAGTGCCAACTCGTGAGCCGAAGGTCTTAACAGGTGATTCTTCCCCCAAGCAGAATGGCATTGAAAATTATGTGCCTAGCAATTGGGATTCAATGTCTGTAACTCCGGGTTCGCTGATGTCCATTGGAGCTGCTCAAGGGACCGATAAAGCCACTGATATCTTGGCGAGACATGGTAACTACCTTTTCGATGGTCTGAGATTCCATCAAATCGAATTTGGAGAGGCTTTGGATGGAACCTTTACTGATTCTAAGCAGCTACTTGACGCCTTTGACGTGCCAAGGTGGACGCCCCAAGGAACAAGCAACAACGTCTTTCACCGTGAATGGCTTCCAACCATCACTCAAAGGAGCAGGAATATCAGCAAAGATTCTTGGTGTCGGATTGGTAACCATACATGATCAAGCAAGAGTATCGCGATGGATCTGGCAAACACGGTTTTTTTTTTTGCTCGCATACATCGCCTCGGTAGCACTAAGCTAAGGTCGATACGAAGCAGGTGAAACAAGTGAAACCAAATGAAACAAGTGAAACCGTCGAAGCTTCGAAGCAGTGAAGATTGGAAGCAAACGAAGCGAAGGCAGTGGTCTGCGAAAATTATGTACATGCAATGAATTCCCCGCCTCACGATCCTCTGCGTATCCAAGTGTAAGTTCGTCATCGTATCAAAGCAGAGTTGTACTGTGATGGCTCACAAAGCCATCAAAAAAGAAGGTATATCACTGTCACTCACAAGAGGCGGTAATTGTAAGCATAGTCCTCGTAGAAAATCTTGACACTGATATTCCATATGTTCACGATCAGTGATTTCGCAGGTCTAGCAAACAAGGGCAGTGAGTTGGTGCGCCAAGTAGACGAATATAGTTTTAAGTGAGCCAGAGTATCTGCGTAACCATGTTGATGATCGAGAAGTTATCCACTGGTGAGCCAGTGGATCTTGAAGGCCTCCAGGGGCCATTGAGGGATGGGCACTAAGGCCCAAGTTAGGGGAGACACCGTCAAGGAGCGAACCACTCCGGTTTCACACAAGGGCCAGACGGTCGGTTTCACAGAAGTTACTACCTACAGTACTGGTGAGGCCAGAGTGTGAAACCTGGCAGGTTCGTCGCCTTGTCAAGGTGTCTCTACCCTGATTGTTATCATACTGCATTTGGTCATCATACCGTCTTCTTATCCTGCTCTTGACTGTGATAGGTACATTGCGCAGCAGCGGTGCTTGCAAGGTCAGGTTGAATCTCGAAAAAGGGTATCCCCCGGTCTGTTCCTCCCAAATCGAAGGGCACATAGGTCATCGGACATGCCTGAAAGATCTCGATAACAACCTGCTGAAGATCATTTCCTACGGCCAAAAACACAGCCTCAGAAGGAGTCCCGTCCTTCATGTTATGGAAGGTACATGGGGCTGTGGCCATGCCCTTGCAACTGTCGATTCGAACCTAGTGAATTTGCGCGAGTGGGTGAAGCCGGACACCCAAAAGCAAGTACATAGACCCCAGGCTGTGCATGAGAGTTATCGAGCGGTGACTAGGCAGGTCCGTTTCACGCGTGCTTGAGCGAATGGAGCTTGCAGGTTGAGCAAGTTGTCCACTTTGCCAGTAGATGCCAAATGGTATGTTTGGTAATTGGTGAGGCGGTAGCAGCCAATCACCTAAGTAGGTGAAAAGCGCCACACGCCTGATTAGGACAAGTAGAGCGTGGAAATGTGGACTGCAGTCTCCCAAAGGTTTGAAACTTTAGGACTATTGCTGTTGCCCTGGGGTGCTTGGAAAAGTCAGAAAGAACAGAGGCGAAAAGCTCCTCGTCTCTCCCCGAAGGTACATAGAACCAGAGCTCTTGTCCTCCGTCCTCTCAATGACTTTGCCAAGGACCCGCTCGGCTAC
>VSDK01004314.1:554074-565063 GCA_009767595.1 Symbiodinium kawagutii | reverse complement strand
CAACTGGCAACCTCTCTAGTGGCTTGCTTCATTGGATGATTCTCGGCTTGAGTCGTTGAACGCTTTCGACTTGAAACTGTGAGACGGATGAGCGACGCCCTGTGGTCCACCTACTGAGATGAGTGAGTGCGGAGTGTCTTTTGTTTCACCCTGTGCATCTTAGTTCAGCTAGCTTGATGACTATTTATGGATGGGGTCGGTTTGCTTGTTTTGGGGTTGTTTTGGTTTGTTTGCTTGGTTTTTGTTTTGCTGGTTGGCTTGGTTTGGCTTTTTGGTTACCCGCATTGGTCATCTTGCTCTAATTGATGCTCATGTGAAATCATGTGCAGTCTTTGCAGCTTTCCGGACTAGTAGTGACCTGCATCGTGTGTGCAACAGGCACTTCATGGAAAAAAAACAACTTGCGGTTGCGGCGACCCAAGATGGAGTGGACAATTCTCAGAGGCAGTTCCTGCGCTGCAACTTGCGCTTGCGGCGCCCCAAGGTGGAGCAGAAGGTTCCCAGAGGGATTTCCTTCACTAAAATTTGCGCCCGCGGCGGTCCAAGATGGAGTGGACAGTTCTCAGAGGCAGTTCGTGCGCTTGCGCTTGCAGCGCCCCAAGGTGGAGTAGTAGACCTGTCCAGGAAAGATGTGTTTGGACTTGTTGGCGCCAAGGCTTTTAGACTTTGTTGCAGAGCTTCCGCAGTCTGTGGCGGGTCCTGTACCTAATTGACTGCCAAGAAAGTGACATCTTTTGCGACTTGATTTTGTGTAATGAAGACCAGAAGGGTGAGGTGACAGACAAAAGGTGCATTTCTGACAATAGAAAAGCTGTTGCGCTCGGCATTTGCCCCCCACGGCAATGGATCTCAAGTCGTTTTAGAGCGCGAATGTATAAGAATGCGATTGTTCCAGAGCTGCAGCCAAGACAGTGACACCTTCTGCGATTTGATTTGTGCAAGGGTGAGGTGACAGGGATAGAAAGGTATTTTGATCAGTCAAGCGCTGTTACATTCGGCATGTACCGACGCAAACCAGTGCATTGCTCTTCTGCAGAGGGACATGTAGTTTTTGCAGGAGTCTGGACTCTGCTTGACATAAGGGAGCAAAGGGCTAAGTTCTTTCGCAACTTTGTTGTGCTACATTTACCCTTTGTTGGTTGGTCCACAACCATTGAGCTGAAGGACGTTAGGCAGCCAGCCCATCTTTGTTTGAACCTCGCAGTTGTGGCACCGTTATATTCTGTTGCAGCCACTTGCTGTTCCACTGCATGCAGGAACCGTACGTTGAGGGAGAGAAACTAAAACTTTAGATCGTGCAGGGCGAACAGACCTGTTAAGGGGATGTGTCATTCGCAGAAGAACCATCTTGAGAGAAGTTCCAAGTTGAATGGATGAGAAGTGCAATGCCGAGACTTCCATCGCGAAGTATCTTGGCCTCAGCTACCCTCATCGCAGAGATCTCTTGATCCTTGTCCTAGATCCTTGCCAGTGGAACGGATGAGGACAGCTGAACAATGCAGCATTCGACGTGTGCGAGCATGCCTTGTGGGATGAGTTGCTGTGTTCTCAAAGTCACAAACATGTCCACAACATTTCGGGTTTGCAACAAAATGCATATCAGAGACTTTAAGTATACGAGTTACGTTCATCCCAACAATGGGTCGGACCTGGGTTCAATACCCAAGTTTAGCAGAAGGTAGAGCGGAACACTACCATGTCGCTCACCAACAACCCGGAGTGTGCCGCATGTTTGAACTAGACACAGCTATTTGCTCCAGTTGAAAGATCCCCTGCAGCAGGCGGGTTGATGGTTTCTGCATGTTTCTGCTGAAGTTGTCACTGTCACATGTTCCACTTCTCATCCTTTTTCATCCATTTTCCTTGTCCCTTAGTTTGGCAAAGGGTCTGCAGAAATTGGAGCAGCAGAGGTCCCTGAACCATTTGGGGTCTCTTGTGGTTCATCCCAAAGTCCATGTTACTTGCGCCGCTAGCAATGCGCGCAGCAGCGGTGTTTCCAGACGACTCAACCTACTGATGAATAGTGTTGACAGGTCATTTGCGAGTGAATTGGAAGCTGTTCAAAGCTTCCAAAAATTGCTTCTCAACAAACCCAGAGGCTTCTCTGTCGCAATGTGTTTCGAAGACATGAAGGTGAAACATTCAAGGATGAACATGTTCTATTCTATCAGACTATATCCGACTATAATGGACTATACAGCAAGTTTTTAGCAACTGCATGCAGCCAGGGTCACATTCCAAGTCGTGACTTTGGAGGCTCTTTCAACATGTTTCGTTCCTGAAATCTTGAACATTCCAGTGGCTAACACTCGCGGTTGAAAAGGATGTGCTTGTCAACTTTTGGACTCGTTACGGCTCCAATCTTTGACCGCGCACCTTGGGCTTGGGCGTGCTTCGCTTGACCCGCAACATCGGAGAGGATGCGCCATGAGCTCAGAGATAGGCCCCAAGTCTGCCAGCCTTCGCCCAGAAAGGGCTGCTTCGTTCAGTCGCCAGAGGTTTGCTGGATCCCAGGTCGGTGTGTGACAGATTCAAAAGCAGCTTAGTTTGGGATCTGTGGTCAGTTCTTGCGGCGGAAAAAGCGAAGTGCGAGCCTGGCGAGTCGGTGTTTGTCGTGAAGGATTGTACCATTTGGATTTAAGTTTGGTTCGGATCACCGAACAAATTGTCATCTGTGATAGCTATGGAAGCGAGTTTGAAGCAAGTCACGTTACGAGAAGCCAGCTGTCGAGGTGAGCGAGGTCGTACCTAAACGAGTTGTTGGTTCGGCCAGCTGACTGATGATGCCCCACGAATCAATTATGAATTCGTGATATACAGTACCCATTTTCCATTATGGACAAACGATGATTGACCCTTGATCACTTAATCGCTATGATTCCAAAAACGACCAATATTTGTTCATTGTCAATTTGATTCACCTGTGGCTATAGCCATTATCAAACGCAATTTCCTGAACTTTTATTCAATTCTCAAACCGTGACCCACGGTCAAGCGCTTCGTTGATCGATCTTGATGAAGCATGGTGAGCCCATGGACACGCCATAAATGTTTTTTAGTGAAGTATTATAAGCGCTGCATGATTTCCATGATGAGTGAAATATATTGATAGTGATACAACGTATTATTGCTTGGACAGATTACTGATATAATTTCATGATCGAAGCTGATTCCATGATACAATGTATGAATAATGATACAATGTATTACTTATATGAATAATTATATACAGTTTCATAAAACGTATTCATGGATTTTATCATGGAATGCTAATATGGAACCAGCATTAAATATCAGTGATACAATGTATTATACTTATACAAATAATTACAATGTATTCCATGATCACCAATCAGTGATCGAAATGTTCGAGGCCTCCAAAAAGGTTACAGGTCGACGAGGCCTGTGCCTGACCGAACTGAACATGGTCCAGCCATGGCTGGTGAAAACCCAATGGCTACAGGTTTGTGCCAGGTAGTGTGGTTGGTGTGTGGCAGTTAAATGGTTGTTAAGTTGTTTGGTTGATGGCATGCAGGGAATAATCTTCAGTTAAGGAGAAATCCAGCGCTAAAAAGCATTGTGCTTAAATCGCCAGCCATTGAACCAGTGTAACTGGGGGCAGTTGATCCACACGGACCCCCCCCATTATCCAATATGAGAATGCCCATGTCGACAAAGTATACTGTGATATGATCTATGCGATTTTTGGCGTGGCCAGCCAGCACTCATGATTTTTGAAAGTGACGCAGGAACCCAGGCAGCGAAATTGCTGGCATGTTTGCTCAAAATCACCTTGCAGACATTTATTTGCTGTTCCTAATCAGGCGGTTGCAACGTCAACAAAACTCGAGAGATTGCAAACCTCATGTCAAGGATTTGCATATTCCACGCTTTTGTGTAAAAATATCATCATGGGTTTCATGAAATTGTGCTACCCCTAATCATGGCAGAGTCGGAATTGTTCAAGGGCCAACACTTTTGGGGTGCCACATTTGATGAACCAAAGTATTTTCGATTCCAGGATAGCGCATACCCACGGGCGCCATGGGGCGGAGCCTGGCGGGGAGTTGGCCATTTTCGGCTGAGCACCTGCGGCTGCCCTGACCAGGGTCAATGCTGACTTGGGAGGCAAAACCCGGGGACGAGATTGACCACACAGTGGATTAGTTTGCTCAAAGGAATCAGTATCCATGGAATCTTTTGAATTCCCATATGTGGTAATTGCCGAACCGTTGGGATTTGGGAATGGTGGTTGCTCATGGTTGGCCAGTTCTTTTGCTGCCCTCATGTGCCCAGGAGCCGAATTGAGGATGTGTACAAATGATGTCTTCCCGTTGATGATGTTGACCTCGTAGTGGTGGAACAACAGCTGGAGCTGCGCTGATTCTGCGAGAGACCACGAATGGCAACGAAAGAAGCGCCCAGAGATGACATTGGATGAAGGTCCAAGTCTCTATCCGTGCTTTGTTACAAGCCCACTTATTGTGGAACCATAGAGCTTGTCAGTTGGAATGGTCCATGTTTATCCAGTTTTGAAGAACTAAAATACGAGATCCAACTGAAAAAGCGGATTCTCCCTGAGAAGCTTCGCTCTTTGAAGTTTTCCAGCCACCACTCAGCCTACAGTTTGCGAGACCAGGGTTTCTCATTGCGAGTCCAGCAGATGTGGTTTGTCTCACGTCGAGAGTCCTTTCCGTTCTTGTTTGCGTGCCCTAGTTGCCATTGCCACCTTGAGAAAAGAAGTATTTTGAGTGATTCGATTGGGGCAATGAAGAATCGTAGAGTGACACGCTGGCGGTGCCTTTCCAAGAGTGACAAAACATGCAGACTGGTTTCATTCCTTCAGCGCACATCGACCCTGGCAATTTCAGAAGCCTTTGGATGATGAGCGCGAGAGGAAAATGAAAAGCGGTTTGTTTGTGTTTCCTTCCGCGTGATACAACGACACTGGCAATGAATTGTCAGTCTTGTTTTTCCAAGCATTGTGTCTGTCAGCCATCACACAGAGGACCTAGTTGGAAAGATGTTGGGTATTAAGCCTGGTTGGGAAAAATGGTTTCATGCCCGCCCAACCATGAAAGTTTGATGCGTAGTTTGGATTTGTGCAGGGGAGCTCATGATGTTTGAACCGTCGTACAGTTTCCGGGTTACTTCTTTGGTCTTTACCGGCCATTTTTGATTCCGACATCCCTACTTAAATACAACACTGTCAACGCCTGATCTTGGGCCAGTCTAGTAATCGTGTCTTGCAAAAGGCCAGAAATTGTAGTACCGGTTCCCCATCGAACATCACCTGATCTAACCAAGAATGATTCTAGAACCCTGCCTTCCCACATATGTCACTCCCACAAAGTTCATACTTACGTTAATCAAAACAGGCATGCGTAGGGACAAAGCACTTGTCATCGGCTCCTCTACCAACTCCTCTACCAAGAAGAACATCCCTTGATGATGAGCCAAATAAAGCCTTGGAAGCATAAATGTGAAGACTGGGTGCAAACAGATTCTCATGGACATAGGCGGAGGCATTCGGAAAAAACAAGAAACACATAGAGCATTCGTAGCACAAGAACATTGGCAAGTTGAACTGCCTTTGATGCTTGAGCAATCCACACCAAATGCATGACTCTTTCCATGGATGAAATAGTGTGGAGTGATCCTCGTCAATTCAGAATTCTCGACACTCAATTCAAAATTCTCAGCGGCTTTCGGTCTCATGAAATGGTGTGGAGTGACCCTCGCCAATTCAGAATTCTCGACACTCAATTGAAAACTTGCAACAGATTTCAGTCTTCTTGTGCAAAGTTGGGCATATGGGCACGTTTGAGTTTGATGCTTAGCGCAACATTGGCAACCCAGACTTTGCTCTGGCAGCTCGTGGTGTTTCCTTGACATGGCCCCAGGAAGCCCGGATTCTGTGCTGCTCCCTTGAGGGAAGGGAGGCAGCTGCTCAGTTTCCTGCAGACGTACTGCCAGGAAACATACGGAAGTCAACATGAGAGCGACTACTGTTAACAGTGAATGTTGAGAATGGCTGGAAATTGATTCTGTTTCCAGCTTCTTTAAGATCCACTCCAGGAGTTGAAACTATGCAGAGCCTGAACTGTCCCTTGCCTGGGTCCGAAGACGAGCCATTGTTTATTTTTGTTTCAATTTCCGTATAAGAAGAATGTCTAAGATGTATGCGATAGCCTGGCAGACTTGTATAAACACCTAATGTATGACCATTTTTGCATCGCACAGACTGAAGGCAGAGCAGCTTAACTTTTCCGACGAAAACTCAGAGGCCGCAACTCAAAGAAATTACTCTCGCGGGAACTTCCTCACGCGCAAGAGTGCTTGCGTCCGCTATCAACTTGTCATTGATAGCTCATAGTAAATTATAAAGCCATCCAATGACTATACGTCCAATCTAATTACACAAAGAAAGTGAGCGATTCAATCACATCATGCCGAATTGGTGGGATATATCCATCAACCAGTTTGTCCCTATTGGCATTATTCTTTATTGCTTGGTTCCCAACCATTATTGCTCAAGCGTCTACATGCATACCAAGCTTGTAAGCGTGAATTGTTCAAGCCCAGCCGACCTGCTGTTCACAGTGCTTGTTGAGAATTGCCTAAAATTGATTCGGTTTCCCACCTTTTAAGACCCTCCGCAGGAATTGAGACAGTGCAGAGACGGAATGGTCTCTTGTGTCGACCCAAAGAGAATGACATTGCTATTCTATATAGAAATGTCTTAGATGTATGCGATAGCCTGGCAGACTTGTATAAACACCTAATGTATGACTCCCATGTTTGCATCGCGCAGACTGAAGGCAGAGTAGCCTAACTTTTCCGACGAAAACTCAGAGGCCGCAATTCAAAGAAATTACTCTCGCGGGAACTTCCTCACGCGCAAGGGTGCTTGCGTCTGCTATCAGCTTGTCATTGATAGCTCATATACGACATCGTGGTGGGTACATAGGTAGACAGGGTTATTATAGTAAATTATAAAGCCATCCAATGACTATACGTCCAATCTACACAAAGAAAGTGGGCGATTCAATCACATCATGCCGAATTGGTAGGATATATCCATCAACCAGTTTGTCCGTATTGGCATTATTCTTTATTGCTTGGTTCCCGACCATTTTTGCTCAAGCATCTACATTCATACCAAGCTTGTAAGCGTGAATTGTTCAAGCCCAGCCGACCTGCTGTTCACAGTGATTGTTGAGAATTGCTTAAAATTGATTCGGTTTCCCACCTTTTCAAGACCCTCCGCAGGAATTGAGACAGTGCAGAGACGGAATGGTCTCTTGTGTCGACCCAAAGAGAATGACGTTGCTATTCTGTATAGAAATGTCTTAGATGTATGCGATAGCCTGGCAGACTTGTATAAACACCTATATAATGTATGACCATGTTTGCATCGTGCAGACTGAAGGCAGAGTAGCCTAACTTTTCCGACGAAAACTCAGAGGCCGCAATTCAAAGAAATTACTCTCGCGGGAACTTCCTCACGCGCAAGGGTGCTTGCGTCCGCTATCAACTTGTCATTGATAGCCCCTCTACGACATCGTGGTGGGTACATAGGTAGACAGGGTTATTATAGTAAATTATAAAGCCATCCAATGACTATACGTCCTATCTAATTACGCAAAGAAAGTGGGCGATTCAATCACATAATGCCGAATTGGTAGGATATATCCATCGACCAGTTTGTCCGTATTGGCATTATTCTTTATTGCTTGGTTCCGGACCATTTTTGCTCAAGCATCTACATGCATACCAAGCTTGTAAGCGTGAATTGTTCAAGCCCAGCCGACCTGCTGTTCACAGTGCTTGTTGAGAATTGCTTAAAATTGATTCGGTTTCCCACCTTTTCAAGACCCTCCGCAGGAATTGAGACAGTGCAGAGACGGAATGGTCTCTTGTGTCGACCCAAAGAGAATGACATTGCTATTCTGTATAGAAATGTCTAAGATGTATGCGATAACCTGGCAGACTTGTATAAACACCTAATGTATGACCATGTTTGCATCGCGCAGACTGAAGGCAGAGTAGCCTAACTTTTCCGACGAAAACTCAGAGGCCGCGATTCAAAGAAATTATTCACACGAAAGGTTTAGGGGGAGGAGCTGCAAATCAACTTTGCGCAAAGTGAATAGACCTGTCCAGGGCAGATGTGGTTGGACATGTTCGTGCAACGCTTTCTAGTAGGCCTTGGCTTTAGACTTTGTTGCAGAGCTGCCGCAGTTGGTGGCAGGTCCTGTACCATCCTGTACCTAATTGACTGCAGCCAAGAGAGTGAGTCCTTTCACGACTTGCTTTGTGCAATGAAGACCAGAAGGGTGAGATGACAGATGGAGAGTGCAATTCTGACAATCGAAAAGCTGTTGAGCTCAGCATTTGCCGACTGCAGCAGTAGAGCTGAAGTCCTTCCTGAACTTGTGTACAATTTGCCAATGGTTCAGTGGCAGACAGAAGAATGCGACTGTTCACTGTGACACAGTAGGGTCCTCCAGTGCTGCTTTTGGACTGCTTGGCGTCTCAAATGCGCGTACATGTGTGTAAGAAGAGATCACTGATCGAAATGCCACGACATGCCACAAGTGTGAGGAATGCAAGCGCCCCCTTACTGGTGTGGCACTGCCAAAACGCACTTTCCAGGAAAGTGTTTTCATTGAAGGACATGCATGTGAGCTGAGTGTGGCCCAGAATCTACAAAGCACCAAGCATCACTTTTCCCAGATCCACATGTGTGCGCGTTATTGCGACGCTTGAGCATCGACCTAAACCTGAAAGCTGCTTGGCCCTGATAATGCGTCGAATCGAACATGAAATGCGCCATGCCTGATCGGGAACTCGTCGCTCCAAACATCTAAGGATTCCAAGGTCTTTAGCACAAGTCTCATGTCATCTTCAAACACAAAAGAAAATAATTCTGAATTGGCGCAAGAAAGGAATTTCAACTTTCAGTCAGTGACTTCATTCATTGTGAGCTGAGCTTGGCCCAGCAAAACCTTATGCAAGTCTCAAAGCATGACGTGTTGATGATCTCGAGGCTAGGCCAGACAGTGAGCTGAGGGACACTAGGGACAACAGAGATTGAGCCAGCCCGTTTGTGTTTGGACCTCGCAGTTGTCGCAGTGTTCTATCCTGGAACAGCCCCCTTCTATTTAAACATACGCCAAAGCAATACCTTAAGGGAGAGAAACTGCAAATCAACTTTGCGCAACGTGAATAGACCTGTCCAGGGCAGATGTGGTTGGACATGTTCGTGCAGAGGCTTTCTAGTAGGCCTTGGCTTTAGACTTTGTTGCAGAGCTGCCGCAGTTTGTGGCAGGTCCTGTACCATCCTGTACCTAATTGACTGCAGCCAAGAGAGTGAGTCCTTTCACGACTTGCTTTGTGTAATGAAGACCAGAAGGGTGAGATGACAGATGGAGAGTGCAATTCTGACAATCGAAAAGCTGTTGAGCTCAGCACTGGCCGACCGCAGCAATAGAGCTGAAGTCCTTTCGGAACTTGTATGCAATTTGCCCACGACATGCCACAAGTGTGAGGAATGCAAGCGCCCCCCTTAATGGGGTGGCGCTGCCAAATTGCACTGTTCAGGAATGTGTTTGATACGGGTGCTGGGCATTGAGTGTGGCCCAGCCAAGAAGTGTTGTGCGAGTCTCAAAGAACAACGTGTTGATGCTCTCGAGGCTAGGCCAGACAGTGAGCTGAGGGACACTAGGGACAACAGAGATTGAGCCAGCCCGTTTGTGTTTGAACCTCGCAGTTGTCGCAGTGTTCTATCCTGGAACAGCCCCCTTCTATTTAAACATACGCCAAAGCGATACCTTGAGGGAGAGAAACTGCAAATCAACTGTGCGCAAAGTGAATAGACCTGTCCGGGGCAGATGTGGTTGGATGTGTATGTGCTAAGACTTTCTGCTAAGCCTTTTCTTTAGACTTTGTTGCAGAGCTTCTGCAGTTTGTGGCAGGTCCCGTACCTAATTGACTGCAGCCAAGAGAGTGAGTCCTTTCACGACTTGCTTTGTCTAATGAAGACCAGAAGGGTGAGATGACAGACGAAAGGTGCAATTCTGACAATCGAAAAGCTGTTGTGCTCAGCATTTGCCGAGCGCGGCTATCGGGCTCAAGTCCTTTTGGAACCCGTATACAATGTCACAATTTGCCAACGGCTGCATTTGGACTGCTTGGAGTTTCAAATAATGTAAGAACATGTGTGTAAGAAGAGATCACTGATTGAAACGCCACGACATGCCACAATTGTGAGGAATGCAAGCGCCCCCTTACTGGTGTGGCACTGCCAAACGCACCTTCCAGGAAAGTCATTTCATTGAAGGACATGCATGTGCGCTGAGTGTGGCCCAGCAAAATGTTATGCGAGTCTCAAAGCATGACGTGTTGATGCTTAGCTCGCAGGTGCGCCCAAGACTTTTAAAAATCCGTACATGTTCTTGTTCGTGTTTTCTGTGTGTAGAGCGGCATTTGGATTCTGCAGAGGGATATGTAGTTTTTGGAGGAGTCTTGCTGCTCGACAGAAAAGAGCAACAACCAACTCTTAATTCATTGCTGTTCTGATGAGGGACATGTATGGCTTGAGAAGTCTAGGCCAGACAGTGAGCTGAGGGACACAAGGGACAACAAAGATTGAGCCAGTCCGTTTGTGTTTGAACCTCGCAGTTGTCGCAGTGTTCTATCCTGGAACAGCCCCCTTCAATGTAAACATACGCCAAAGCGATACCTTAAGGGAGAGAAACTGCAAATCAACTTTGCGCAACGTGAATAGACCTGTCCAGGGCAGATGTGGTTGGACATGTTCGTGCAGAGGCTTTCTAGTAGGCCTTGGCTTTAGACTTTGTTGCAGAGCTGCCGCAGTTTGTGGCAGGTCCTGTACCATCCTGTACCTAATTGACTGCAGCCAAGAGAGTGAGTCCTTTCACGACTTGCTTTGTGTAATGAAGACCAGAAGGGTGAGATGACAGA
>VSDK01004314.1:536338-549186 GCA_009767595.1 Symbiodinium kawagutii | reverse complement strand
AAGAGATCACTGATTGAAACGCCACGACATGCCACAAGTGTGAGGAATGCAAGCGCCCCCTTACTGGTGTGGCACTGCCAAAACGCACTTTCCCGGAAAGTCTTTTCATTGCAGGCCATGCATGTGCGCTGAGTGTGGCCCAGCAAAATGTTATGCAAGTCTCAAAGCATGACGTGTATATGCTCTCGAGGCTCGGCCAGACAGTGAGCTGAGGGACACTAGGGACAACAGAGATTGAGCCAGCCCTTTTGTGTTTGAATCTCGCAGTTGTGGCAGTGTTCCATCCTGTAACCGAACCTTGCTGGACAATCGCACGCCAAAAAGATATGTTGGGGGAGAGAAACTGCAAATCAAGATCAAAAGCCGAAAAGCCAAGTGTGACTAGACTTGTCAAGGGTCTTTCTCGTAAGCCTTGGCTTTAGACTTTGTTGCAGAGCTTCCGCAGTTTGTGGCAGGTCCTGTACCATCCTGTACCTCTTGACTGCAGCCAAGTCACTTCCACAATTTGCTTTGTGTAATGAAGACCAGAAGAGTGAGATGACAGACGAAAGGTGCAATTCTGACAGTCGAAAAGCTGTTGCGCTCAGCATTTGCCGAGCGCGGCAATGGGGCTCAAGTCCTTTTGGAGCCCGTATACAATGTCACAACTTGCCAATGTCTGCATTTGGTTTGTTTGGAGTCTTAAGGAATGTAAGAACTTGTGTGTAAGAAGAGATCACTGATTGAAACGCCACGACATGCCACAAGTGTGAGGAACGTAAGCGCCCCCCTAATGGAGTGGCACTGCCAAAACGCACTGTTGAGGAATGTGCTTGATACGGGTGCTCAGCATTGAGTGTGGCCCAGCAAAATGTTATGAGAGTCTCAAAGCACAACGTGTTGATGCTCTCGAGGCTAGGCCAGACAGTGAGCTGAGGGACACTAGGGACAACAGAGATTGAGCCAGTCCGTTTGTTTTTGAACCTCGCAGTTGCGGGAGTGTTCTATCCTGTAACAGCCCCTTGTTGTTCCATCACATGCAGGAGGGAGACATGAAGGGAGAGAATGTGTAAATCGAGATTATGATTATTGTAAATCTTTTGCATCAAAAACATCTGCCGAGAAGCTCCAAGTTGAAGTGAACGGACGTGAAGTGCAATGCCGAGAGCTCCATCACTGAGTATGTTGGTCCCAGCTACTGTCGTCGAGGAGATCTCTTGATCCTTGCCCTGGATCAGTGCCAGTGGACCGGATGCTGAACAATTTTCGACATGTGCGAGGGTGCCCTGTGGGATGAGTTACTGTGTTCTCAAGGCAAAAAAGATGTCCACAACCACAACTCCTAGGATTTGCAACAACATGCACACAAGAGACTTCAAAGACGAGTTGTTCATCCCTCATAAGTCGGACCTGGGTTCAATACCAGAGTGCAACATAGTGAAAGATGGTGAGCAAGCTTACTGTTTACCACTTTGGGGTCAGCTTGTTTCGGACATAGTGCTTGAGACAACTTCTGCTTCGCAATTCGCTGGTAAAAGCTGCTGTGCATAAACTAATGCTGTGGTGGGGTGCAAACGTTCGTGGCGTAAGCCTCTCGTAAGCTAAGTTAAGCCCATGACCCCAGCATAAGCTAAAAGTGGTGGCATACGCCAAGCAAAAGTTGTCGTGCAAGTGTTCGGTTACTGCCTTGCAACATGAAAGACCTGTGGAGGGCATCTCCGGTTTCAATGTATCCAGCTAAGAAGGTATATATGCAAATCATGTGAAAACTGTAAAATATACGGCAGAGGGTTCGGTACAATCTGGTGACTTGGCCGCTTAACTCATGCCTCGGACTTGTGTTCAATATCCAAGTGTAGCACAAGGTGGATCGGAACACTACCATGTCACTCACCAGAATGTTTTCAGAATTAGGGCAACAGCCGTGCCACATGGTTGAACTAGACAGGCGGGTTGATGGTTTCTGCTGAGGTCGTCACTGTCACATGCCCTTCGATTTCTCGTCCTTTTGAACCCTCTTTCCTTGTCCCTTTGAAGCCAAAGGTCTTCAAAACTTGAAGCAGCAGAGGTCCCTGAACCATCTGGGGTCTCTTGTGGTTGAGCCCAAAGTGCATGCTAATTGTACTGATTGTAAGAGCAATGTGAGCAGCAGTGCTTCCAGAGGACAGCTGAACCCCGCAGCATTTAAGCGAAGAAACATATCCAAAAAGAAAGTTGTCGGCAGAATTCCACCGTCCCCTTTCAAGCAGAGTTTTAAAGTATCCCACTCCTTTGTCCACAATATCTGTTGCATTGTGTGAGGCTGAACGATGAGGTGTGGAACCAGTGAAGAGGGAGCAGATAAGACACAGGTGCTGCCCTAACTATAAGAGTTATTATAGTATACCTGCTATACCTACCATGAGGTGTCAACCCTTTTGCCAATGACGACGAGACGAGACTGCAAATACGAGTTGTTCATCCCTCATGGGTTGGACTTGTGTTCAATATCCAAGTGTAGCACAAGGTGGAGCGGAACACTACCATGTCACTCACCAGAATGTTTTCAGAATTAGGGCAACAGCCGTGCCACATGGTTGAACTAGACAGGCGGGTTGATGGTTTCTGCTGAGGTCGTCACTGTCACATGCCCTTCGATTTCTCGTCCTTTTGAATCCTCTTTCCTTGTCCCTTTGAAGCCAAAGGTCTTCAAAACTTGAAGCAGCAGAGGTCCCTGAACCATCTGGGGTCTCTTGTGGTTGAGCCCAAAGTGCATGCTAATTGTACTGATTGTAAGAGCAATGTGAGCAGCAGTGCTTCCAGAGGACAGCTGAACCCCGCAGCATTTAAGCGAAGAAACATATCCAAAAAGAAAGTTGTCGGCAGAATTCCACCGTCCCCTTTCAAGCAGAGTTTTAAAGTATCCCACTCCTTTGTCCACAATATCTGTTGCATTGTGTGAGGCTGAACGATGAGGTGTGGAACCAGTGAAGAGGGAGCAGATAGGACACAGGTGCTGCCCTAACTATAAGAGTTATTATAGTATACCTGCTCTACCTACCATGAGGCGTCAACCCTTTTGCCAATGACGACGAGACTGCAAATACGAGTTGTTCATCCCTCATGGGTTGGACCTGGATTCAATATCCAAGCGTAACACAGGGTGGAGCGGAACACTACCATGTCACTCACCAGAATGTTTTCAGAATTAGGGCAACAGCCGTGCCACATGGTTGAACTAGACTCAGCTATTTGCTCCACTCTGTTGAAAGATCCATCGCAGCAGGCGGGTTGATGGTTTCTGCTGAGGTTGTCACTGTCACATGCCCTTCCATTTCTTGTCCTTTTGAATCCTCTTTCCTTCGTGCCTTTGAAGCCAAAGGTCTTCAAAACTAAGCAACAGAGGTCCCTGAACCATCTGGGGTCTGTTGTGCTTCATCCCAAAGTCCATGCGACTTGTATTGGTTGTGAAAGCAATGCGAGCAGCAGTGCTTCCAGAAGACTAAACCTACTTTTCTGATGAGTGGTGTTGACAGGTCCTTTGCAAGTGAATTGGAAGCTGTGCAAAGCTTCCAAAATTTGGTTTGCAACCAACCCAGAGGCGTCTCAGTCGCAATGTGTTTCGAAGATATTTAAGGTGAGATATTCAAAGTTGTATCAGGCTATATCACACTATAGCAGCTTGAGAAATCCTTGCTTCTGAGAAGCAAGTTTTTAGCAACTGTATGCAGCCGTCGCAAGAGTCTAGGTCCGTGATTTTGGAAGGTTCTTCCACCATGCGTGTGCTTCGTTTTTGAAGTTCTGAACCTTCCAGTGGCTCACGCTGGCTGTTGAAAAGGATGTGCTTGTCAATGTTTCGACTCATTCCGGAGCCAATCTTTGACCGCACACCTTGGCCGTGCTTCGCTTGAACGCCCGCAACGAAGAGATCCGAGAGGATGCGCCATGAGCTCCGCAGAGGTAGGCCCCAAGTCTGCCAGCCTTCGCCGAGGAAGTGCTGTTTCGTTCTGTTGCCATAGGTCTGCTGGACATCCATCAGCCCAGGTCCGGGTGTGACATACGTGTGTTCGCTTGGAGCAGCTTAGTTTGGGATCTGTGGTCAGCGCTGATGGCAATGGGAAAACAGAAGCGCGGTGGCGCTTTATCGGTGAGTCGGTGATTGGCTGGTGAAACAGATGGTACCGTTTGGATCTATTTGGTTGGGAGCACCCAATTGTTGTAGAGCAAGCCATCCGTTATAGTTGTGGAAAGGATCCAACATCAGTTGATGTGTGAAGCAAGTCAGATACAAACAGCCAGCCGTTGATCTCCGCAAGGTTGCGCGCGAACGAGTAGGGTTGGGGCCAGCTTTACAGACAGATGATTAACGATTATGAGTTTACCTACCCCTCATCAACCACTGTCAACCCATGATGAACCTATACATGGTGGTTTCTCAAAATAGGGGACCCCCGAATCATCCACTATTAACCATTTACAGCAATAAACCAGCCATTTTTTGGGCTCCCAATTTTGAGAACCCCCCACATAACCACTAGCATCGCTGCATCTTCCATCCATGAGGGCAGCACATTTTTCTCGCCGGAATTATTCATGGCAAGCACCAAAAACGATTGCGCCATAAGTCACCGTGACTACAACATGGACTCAACAGTTTTCAGTCCTCAGTCCATGATCCACCCTGGATGAACTGTGGTTCCCATCAACAAACTGTAGCAAGGACCTGGACCATTTGTGTGACCGTGCTGGCATAGCCTCAGGGTGGTTGGATGGCGCCAGGTTCATGGTTGGGTTTGCCGGCGCCAAGTTTGGTGCTTGGTGATGTGGTTGATGGTATGAATCAATCGGAGGACCAGCTCTGAAAGAAACAATTGTGTTTGAGTCTCACCCGCCATCGAGCTCGACTGGGGGCGGTTTGTCAACCCTGCATTGTCCAATATGTGCATGCCCCTGTTGACCAAAATAGTGTGGTGGGATCTATGCTGAAATTTGGATGCAGGAACTCGGTGTGAAATCATTGGCAGCAGACATTTGCTGCTCCTAAGCAGGTGGGAGGTGTGTCACATAAGGGGCTGCTGTCAACCCATGACCCGCGATCAACCCTTCGGTGGTTGACGCGTCGCATGATCAGCCCATGAGAGCTTGGCACCTTTTTCACCACGATTCTTTGCAATCAATTCACAATGATATGGGGGTTTCTCAAAATAGGGGTGCCCCTAAATCATCCATTAATAGTCATTTATAGTAATAAACCAACCATTTTTTGGGGCTCCCTGTTTTGAGAAACCATCATATGGTGATTCACCGAGACTCAGCATTGATTGATTCAACATTAGTTGGAACCCGGGCTGCGAAATCACTGGCATGTCTGCTCAAAATCACCCAGCAGACATTTGCTGCTCCTAAGCAATTATTGGTTTCAAATTGAAGCCTGTCACACAATGCCTGGCAACAAAAATCCTGAAACGACAAATAGCATGTCAAAGACCTGCACATTGTCTGGTTTTTGTGTGCAACAACGATCATTCTATTGAACCTATGGGGCTAGGGCTACTCAACTCGAATGGGTACTGTTTCAAGCAGGGGGCAGTCAGTAGTTTTGGGGTGCGCCACATTTGACGAACGGTTCGGACTACAGGATCTGAACGCAGCACAGCCATGTTGAACCCCCCCACTGGCCGCGAACGGTTCCGCAGCTCCAGCAGATCACTGCCTGGGCGAGGCGGGGACGTGGCACGTGGGCAATCCACGTTTGGTGCGTGCGTTTGGACTCAGCAGCAGCCCATCTTCCCACTACATGGAGCATGTTCTGTATCTTGCATGTGATACAACCTTTGGTAATTGATCCTTGATAGATGATATACATTGTGCATATACACGTGTCAGATGAAATATATTACAATTATAGTTGCATCCTTCTAGTATGAAAGCACTCTGGGGGCGGAAGTTTCCAGGAGATTAGTGACTATTGTAAAGCAAGTGCCTCCAGATTGTTCCCCGAGTCTCTTCAATGTGAGCTCTCTACAGCTCAGAGGTCACCTCTCTCTTGCCGTCTTTTCTCAGGGTCGTCTCTCTCTCTTGGCATCCCTCCTCAATGTCAGCTCCCTCTCAGCTCTTCTCAGTGTCAAAGGTCCAACATCTCCTCACAGTGTTGTCTCTTTGGTGACAGCCCTTGTCAGTGTCATCTTTTGTCTAAGGCTTAGGAGCGTTAACGCTCGATTTTAGTTACTTTGTGGCTCTGTTGGGGCTCTGCTTGAGGTCAGATTCGTTTGTGCTTGGAGCCTGGCACCAAATGTTTCTAAGGTCAAAGAACCCCAGCGGAACCCCAGCGGAACCCCAGGGGAACCCCAGCGCAACCCCTGCCCCAGTGGAACCCAGCTCTCTCTTGGCATCTCAGTGGAACCGCTCGTGACAGTTCTGCTGAAGTGCCAGCTCTGTCTTGATGAGCTGCAGCAGTTTCGCAAAATCAATGCTAGCCAAAGCATTGTCAAAAATTCAAGAGTTCATGAGCATTACAGTATTACGCTACACGGTGTTGTTGTTTCAGGGTCCAGATATGTTTCACCTTGGATGTCCATTGAACAATTTTGGAGCTGACCAAATCTTGAAGCAGGGATGCTTGGGGCAAAAGCTTGAACAATCAGGCAGGATAACATTTTTTTATGGTTGATTTGTTTGCTCAAAAGCAATTGGCGCCAATGAATTCTCATATTATGTGTTGAGTCTGACCGTTGGGACTTGGGGATGGTCGTTACATAGGGTTGCCCAATGTTGCCCAGTCTTCTCGCTGCGCCAAGATCATCTGCTCAGGAGCCGAAGTCAATCACCGTGCCTACGAGTGATGTTTTCCCATTGACGATGTTGACATCGTAGTGGT
The DNA here is from genome assembly GCA_009767595.1 of Symbiodinium kawagutii. Taxonomy (NCBI): domain Eukaryota; class Dinophyceae; order Suessiales; family Symbiodiniaceae; genus Symbiodinium; species Symbiodinium kawagutii. The sequence continues at coordinate 542,351 of VSDK01004314.1, read as the reverse complement.
GGAACAGCAGCTGGAGCCATGTTGATTCTGGGGGAGCCCTTTCTTCCCAGCCGAACCGTTGTGCAACCATAGAGCCTGTCAGTTGGAATGACTCATCTTTGAATTTTGAAGAAATTTAAACTAGGAGATCCAATGGAGCAGGCGGATTCTACCTGAGAAGCTCTCGGTCCCGCGTGGAAGCTTGCCATCGACCATGCAGCCCACAGTTTGCAAGACCAGGGGTACTGATTGCAAGATCGTCAAAAAATGTGTTTGTCTCACGTCAAGGTTCTCTATCTGAGCTATTCTCCTGAGACCGTGAAGCATTTTCGAGTGAACTAATTGGTGCAATGAAGAGTCGTGAGGTCACACTTCGGCGGTGCCTCTCCGAGAAAACATGCAGACTGGTTTCCTTCCCGCATCGATGCTGGCAATGAATCCCAAGTCATGTTTGATCGAGCATTGTCTTTGCCAGCCATTGAAATATAATGTCAAGCAGACAAAATAGATTTTGTAGAGACTCATAGCTGGCCAAGGTTCCCTGGTGCTGCATTCGGACTGCTATGTATCTTGAAGCCGGGTCTTTAATTGGGGCTGTTTGTGCACGACAGACACGACAGGATGCAAAGAGCAGACTCGCTTTTGGATCTTCTCTGCACATCAGGACCCACACCAACATCAGTCTCCCTTTGATATCCTGGTACTGGAAATCTTTTCATATAGGAGCTTGTAGGAAACATGTTGGGTATTGAGCCTGGCTGGAAGAATGGTTTGATGCCTACCCAACAATGCAGTTTCGATGCGTACTTTGCATGGGTGTGCTCACGATCATTGAACCTTCATACATTTGCTGGGTCGCTTCTTTGGTCTTTCCCAGCGGTTTTTGATTCCGACATCCCTGCTTGAATGCAATACTGTCCCATGCCTGATCTTCGTGCAGTTTAGCAAGTGTTTGTATGACCTCTATGATCCTAGAAATTGTCGCACTGGTGTCGAACCTCACCTGATCTGACCACCAGAACCCTGCCACACACACACATGTGTCATTGCCACAAAGCTCATTTGTCCAGCAATCAAAACAGGCACAGGCAGGGACCAAACACTTGTCATCGGCTCCTCTATGAAGAAGAACATTCCCTCGATTCAATGATGAGCAAGAAAGCCTTGGAACCGCAGACGCCGCGTAGACCATGTGCAAAGAGTTTCTTAGAGACTTATAGACATACATGCAGGCATTAGGAAAAAGCAAGAAACACATAGAGCATTCGTAGCACAAGAACATTGGCAAGTTGAACTGCCTTTGATGCTTGAGCAATCCACACCACATGCATGACTCTTTCCATGGATTAAATGGTGTGGAGTGATCCTCGACAGTTCAGAATTCTTGACATTCAACTCAAAATTCTCAACGGCTTTCGGTCTTATGAAATGGTGTGGAGTGATCCTCGACAGTTCAGAATTCTTGACATTCAACTCAAAATTCTCAACGGCTTTCGGTCTTATGAAATGGTGTGGAGTGACCCTCGTCAATTCAGAATTCTCGACACTCAATTGAAACCTTGCAACAGATTTCAGTCTTCTTGTGCAAAGTTGGGCATATGGGCACGTTTGAGTTTGATGCTTAGCGCAACATTGGCAACCCAGACTTTGCTCTGGCAGCTCGTGGTGTTTCCTTGACATGGCCCCAGGAAGCCCGGATTCTGTGCTGCTCCCTTGAGGGAAGGGAGGCAGCTGCTCAGTTTCCTGCAGACGTACTGCCAGGAAACATACGGAAGTGAACATGAGAGGGACTACTGTTAACAGTGAATGTTGAGAACGGCTGGAAATTGATTCTGTTTCCAGCTTCTTCAAGATCCACTCCAGGAGTTGAAACTATGCAGAGCCTGAACTGTCCCTTGCCTGGGTCCGAAGACGAGCCATTGTTTATTTTTGTTTCAATCTGTGTATAAGAAGAATGTCTAAGATGTATGCGATAGCCTGGCAGACTTGTATAAACACCTAATGTATGACCATTTTTGCATCGCACAGACTGAAGGCAGAGCAGCCTAACTTTTCCGACAAAAACTCAGAGGCCGCAATTCAAAGACATTACTCTCGCGGGAACTTCCTCACGCGCAAGAGTGCTTGCGTCCGCTATCAACTTGTCATTGATAGCTCATAGTAAATTATAAAGCCATCCAATGACTATACGTCCAATCTACACAAAGAAAGTGGGCGATTCAATCACATCATGCCGAATTGGTAGGATATATCCATCGACCAGTTTGTCCGTATTGGCATTATTCTTTATTGCTTGGTTCCGGACCATTTTTGCTCAGGCATCTACATGCATACCAAGCTTGTAAGCGTGAATTGTTCAAGCCCAGCGGACCTGCTGTTCACAGTGCTTGTTGAGAATTGCTTAAAATTGATTCGGTTTCCCACCTTTTCAAGACCCAAAGCAGGAATTGAGACAGTGCAGAGACGGAATGGTCTCTTGTGTCGACCCAAAGAGAATGACATTGCTATGGCTATTCTGTATAGAAATGTCTAAGATGTATGATATGCGATAGCCTGGCAGACTTGTATGAACACCTAATGTATGACCATGTTTGCATCGTGCAGACTGAAGGCAGAGTAGCCTAACTTTTCCGACGAAAACTCAGAGGCCGCAATTCAAAGAAATTATTCACACGAAAGGTTGAGGGGGAGGATCTGCAAATCAACTTTGCGCAAAGTGAATAGACCTGTCCAGGGCAGATGTGGTTGGACATGTTTGTGCAGAGGCTTTCTAGTAGGCCTTGGCTTTCAACTTTCTTGCACAGCTGCCGCAGTTTGTGGCAGGTCCTGTCCCATCCTGTGCCTAATTGACTGCAGCCAAGAGAGTGAGTCCTTTCAAGATTTGCTTTGTCTAAGTAAGACCAGAAGGGTGAGATGGCAGACGAAAGGTGCAATGCTGACAATCGAAAAACTGTTTTGCCCGGCATTTGCCGACTGCAGCAGTAGAGCTGAAGTCCTTCCTGAACTTGTGTACAATTTGCCAATGGTTCAGTGGCAGACAGAAGAATGCGACTGTTCACTGTGACACAGTAGGGTCCTCCAGTGCTGCATTTGGACCGCTTGGCGTCTCAAGTGTGCGTGCATGTGTGTAGGAAGAGATCACTGATTGAAACTCCTCGAGATGCCACAAGTGTGAGGAATGCAAGCGCCCCCCTTAATGGGGTGGCGCTGCCAAATTGCACTGTTCAGGAATGAGTTTGATACGGGTGCTGGGCATTGAGTGTGGCCCAGCCAAGAAGTGTTGTGCGAGTCTCAAGGAACAACGTGTTGATGCTCTCGAGGCTAGGCCAGACAGTGAGCTGAGGGACACTAGGGACAACAGAGATTGAGCCAGCCCGTTTGTGTTTGAACCTCGCAGTTGTCGCAGTGTTCTATCCTGGAACAGCCCCCTTCTATTTAAACATACGCCAAAGCGATACCTTGAGGGAGAAAAACTGCAAGCAAAGTGTGACTAGGCTTGTCAAGGGAAAAGTGTTTGCACATGTTTGTGCTAAGACTTTCTCGTAAGCCTTGGCTTTAGACTTTGTTGCAGAGCTGCCGCAGTTTGTGGCAGGTCCTGTACCATCCTGTACCTAATTGACTGCAGCCAAGAGAGTGAGTCCTTTCAAGATTTGCTTTGTCCAAGTAAGACCAGAAGGGTGAGATGGCAGACGAAAGGTGCAATGCTGACAATCGAAAAACTGTTTTGCCCGGCATTTGCCGACTGCAGCAGTAGAGCTGAAGTCCTTCCTGAACTTGTGTACAATTTGCCAATGGTTCAGTGGCAGACAGAAGAATGCGACTGTTCACTGTGACACAGTAGGGTCCTCCAGTGCTGCATTTGGACTGCTTGGCGTCTCAAGTGTGCGTGCATGTGTGTAGGAAGAGATCACTGATTGAAACTCCTCGAGATGCCACAAGTGTGAAGAATGCAAGCGCCCCCCTTAATGGGGTGGCGCTGCCAAATTGCACTGTTCAGGAATGAGTTTGATACGGGTGCTGGGCATTGAGTGTGGCCCAGCCAAGAAGTGTTGTGCGAGTCTCAAGGAACAACGTGTTGATGCTCTCGAGGCCAGGCCAGACAGTGAGCTGAGGGACACTAGGGACAACAGAGATTGAGCCAGCCCGTTTGTGTTTCAACCTCGCAGTTGTCGCAGTGTTCTATCCTGGAACAGCCCCCTTCTATAAAAATATACGCCAAAGCGATAGGTTGAGGGAGAGAAGCTGCAAACCATGATCAACCGCCGAAAAGCAAAGTGTGACTAGGCTTGTCAAGGGAAAAGTGTTTGCACATGTTTGTGCTAAGACTTTCTCGTAAGCCTTGGCTTTAGACTTTGTTGCAGAGCTTCCGCAGTTTGTGGCAGGTCCTGTACCATCCTGTGCCTAATTCACTGCAGCCAAGAAAGTGACTTCTTCCACGATTTGCTTTGTCCAAGTAAGATCAGAAGGGTGAGATGACAGACGAAAGGTGCAATTCTGACAATCGAAAAGCTGTTGCGCTCAGCATTTGCCGAGTGCGCCAATGGGGCTCAAGTCCTTTTGGAACCCGTATACAATGTCACAATTTGCCAACGTCTGCATTTGGTTTGTTTGGAGTCTTGAGGAATGTAAGATCATGTGTGTAAGAAGAGATCACTGATTGAAACGCCACGACATGCCACAAGTGTGAGGAATGCAAGCGCCCCCTTACTGGCGTGGCACTGCCAAAACGCACTTTCCAAGGAAGTCGTTTCATTGAAGGACATGCATGTACGCTGAGTGTGGCCCAGCAAAATGTTATGCGAGTCTCAAAGCATGACGTGTTGATGCTTAGCTTGCAGATGCCCCCAAGACTTTTAAATATCCGTACATGTTCTTGTTCGCCTTTTCTGTGTGTAGAGCGGCATTTGGATTCTGCAGAGGGATGTGTAGTTTTTGGAGGAGTCTTGCTGCTCGACAGAAAAGAGCAACAACCAATTCTTAATTCATTGCTGTTCTGATGAGGGACATGTATGGCTTGAGAAGTCGAGGCCAGACTGAGGCACAATAGAAACAATAGACATTGAGCCAGTCCGTCTGTGTTTGCACCTCGCAGTTGCGGCAGTGTTATATCCTGGAACAGCCCCCTTCTATTTCAACATATTCCAAAGCGATAGGTTGGGGGAGAGAAGCTGCAAACCACGATCAACCGCCGAAAAGCAAAGTGTGACTAGGCTTGTCAAGGGAAAAGTGTTTGCACATGTTTGTGCTAAGACTTTCTCGTAAGCCTTGGCTTTAGACTTTGTTGCAGAGCTTCCGCAGTTTGTGGCAGGTCCTGTACCATCCTGTACCTCCTTGACTGCAGCCAAGAAAGTGACTTCTTCCACGATTTGCTTTGTCCAAGCAAGATCAGAAGGGTGAGATGACAGACGAAAGGTGCAATTCTGACAATCGAAAAGCTGTTGCGCTCAGCATTTGCCGAGCGCGGCAATGGGGTTCAAGTCCTTTTGGAACCCGTATGCAACTTGGCAATGGTGTAGTGGCAGACACAAGAATGCGACTGTTCACTGTGACACAGTAGGGTTCACCAGTTCTGCATTTGGACTGCTTGGCGTCTCAAATGTGCGTGCACGGTTGTAAGAAGAGATCACTGATCGAAACGCCACGACATGCCACAAGTGTGAGGAATGCAAGCGCCCCCTTACTGGTGTGGCACTGCCAAAACGCACTTTCCCGGAAAGTCTTTTCATTGCAGGCCATGCGTGTGCGCTGAGTATTGCCCAGCAAAATGTTATGCAAGTCTCAAAGCATGACGTGTATATGCTCTCGAGGCTTGGCCAGACAGTGAGCTGAGGGACACTAGGGACAACAGAGATTGAGCCAGCCCTTTTGTGTTTGAATCTCGCAGTTGTGGCAGTGTTCCATCCTGTACTCGAACCTTGCTGGACAATCACACGCCAAAAAGATATATTGGGGGAGAGAAACTGCAAATCAAGATCAAAAGCCGAAAAGCTAAGTGTGACTAGACTTGTCAAGGGTCTTTCTCGTAAGCCTTGGC
>VSDK01004314.1:509394-536327 GCA_009767595.1 Symbiodinium kawagutii | reverse complement strand
TTTTGGGGCAGGCCCGTGCCCATCCTGTACCTCCTTGACTGCAGCCAAGAAAGTGACTTCTTCCACGATTTGCTTTGTCCAAGCAAGATCAGAAGGGTGAGATGACAGACGAAAGGTGCAATTCTGACAATCGAAAAGCTGTTGCGCTCAGCATTTGCCGAGCGCGGCAATGGGGCTCAAGTCCTTTTGGAACCCGTATACAATGTCACAATTTGCCAACGTCTGCATTTGGTTTGTTTGGAGTCTTAAGGAATGTAAGATCATGTGTGTAACAAGAGATCACTGATTGAAACGCCACGACATGCCACAAGTGTGAGGAATGCAAGCGCCCCCTTACTGGTGTGGCACTGCCAAAACGCACTTTCCCGGAAAGTCTTTTCATTGCAGGCCATGCATGTGCGCTGAGTATTGCCCAGCAAAATGTTATGCAAGTCTCAAAGCACGACGTGTATATGCTCTCGTGGCTAGGCCAGACAGTGAGCTGAGGGACACTAAGGACAACAGAGATTGAGCCAGCCCTTTTGTGTTTGAATCTCGCAGTTGTGGCAGTGTTCCATCCTGTAACCGAACCTTGCTGGACAATCACACGCCAAAAAGATATGTTGGGGGAGAGAAACTGCAAATCAAGATCAAAAGCCGAAAAGCTAAGTGTGACTAGACTTGTCAAGGGTCTTTCTCGTAAGCCTTGGCAATGGACTTTGTTGCAGAGCTTCTGCAGTTTGTGGTTTGGGGCAGGTCCTGTACCATCCTGTACCTAATTCACTGCAGCCAAGAAAGTGACTTCTTCCACGCTTTGCTTTGTCCAAGTAAGACCAGAAGAGTGAGATGACAGACGAAAGGTGCAGTTCTGACAGTCGAAAAGCTGTTGCGCTCAGCATTTGCCGAGCGCGCCAATGGGGCTCAAGTCCTTTTGGAACCCGTATACAATGTCACAACTTGCCAACGTCTGCATTTGGTTTGTTTGGAGTCTTAAGGAATGTAAGAACTTGTGTGTAAGAAGAGATCACTGATTGAAATGCCACGACATGCCACAAGTGTGAGGAACGTAAGCGCCCCCCTAATGGAGTGGCACTGCCAAAACGCACTGTTGAGGAATGTGTTTGATACGGGTGCTGAGCATTGAGTGCGGCCCAGCAAAATGTTCTGAGAGTCTCAAAGCACAACGTGTTGATGCTCTCGTGGCTAGGCCAGACAGTGAGCTGAGGGACACTAAGGACAACAGAGATTGAGCCAGCCCTTTTGTCTTTGAACCTCGCATTTGCGGGAGTGTTCTATCCTGTAACGGCCCCTTCTTGTTCCATCACATGCAGGAGGGAGACTTGAAGGGAGAGAAATTGTAAATCGAGATTTTGCATCTTTTGCATCAAAAACATCTGCAGAGAAGCTCCAAGTTGAAGTGAACGGACGTGAAGTGCAATGTCGAGAGCTCCATCACTGAGTATGTTGGTCCCAGCTACCGTCGTCGAGGAGATCTCTTGATCCTTGCCCTGGATCAGTGCCAGTGGACCGGATGCTGAACAATGTTCGACATGTGCGAGGGTGCCCTGTGGGATGAGTTACTGTGTTCTCAAGGCAAAAAAGATGTCCACAACTCCTAGGATTTGCAACAACATGCACATGAGAGACTTCAAAGACGAGTTGTTCATCCCTCATACGTTGGACCTGGGTTCAATACCAGAGTGCAACATAGTGAAAGATGGTGAGCAAACTTACTGTTTACCATTTTAGGGTCAGCTTGTTTCGGACATAGTGCTTGAGACAACTTCTGCTTCGCAATTCGCTGGTAAAAGCTGCTGTGCATAAACTAATGCTGTGGTGGGGTGCAAACGTTCGTGGCGTAAGCCTAAGACCCATGACCCCAGCATAAGCTAAAACTGTGGTGGCATAAGCCAAGCAAAAGTTGTCGCGCAAGTGTTCGGTTACTGCCTTGCAACAACCTGTGGAGGGCATCTCCGGTTTCAATGTATCCAGCTAAGAAGGTATATATGAAAATCATGTGAAAAATGTCAAATATACAGCGGAGGGTTCGGTACAATCTGGTGACTTGGCCGCTTAACTAATGCCTCGGACTTGTGTTCAATATCCAAGTGTAGCACAAGGTGGATCGGAACACTACCATGTCACTCACCAGAATGTTTTCAGAATTAGGGCAACAGCCGTGCCACATGGTTGAACTAGACAGGCGGGTTGATGGTTTCTGCTGAGGTCGTCACTGTCACACGCCCTTCGATTTCTCGTCCTTTTGAATCCTCTTTCCTTGTCCCTTTGAAGCCAAAGGTCTTCAAAACTTGAAGCAGCAGAGGTCCCTGAACCATCTGGGGTCTCTTGTGGTTCAGCCCAAAGTGCATGCTAATTGTACTGATTGTAAGAGCAATGTGAGCACCAGTGCTTCCAGAGGACAGCTGAACCCTGCAGCATTTAAGCGAAGAAACATATCCAAAAAGAAAGTTGTCGGCAGAATTCCACCGTCCCCGCAGAGTTTTAAAGTATCCCACTCCTTTGTCCACAATATCTGTTGCAATGTGTGAGGCTGAACGATGAGGTGTGGAACCAGTGAAGAGGGAGCAGATAGGACACAGGTGCTGCCCTAACTATAAGAGTTATTATAGTATACCTGCTATACCTACCATGAGGCGTCAACCCTTTTGCCAATGACGAGACTGCCAATACGAGTTGTTCATCCCTCATGGGTTGGACCTGGATTCAATATCCAAGTGTAGCACAGGGTGGAGCGGAACACTGCCATGTCACTCACCAGAATGTTTTCAGAATTAGGGCAACAGCCGTGCCACATGGTTGAACTAGACAGGCGGGTCGATGGTTTCTGCTGAGGTCGTCACTGTCACATGCCCTTCGATTTCTCGTCCTTTTGAATCCTCTTTCCTTGTCCCTTGTTTCGGACATAGTGCTTGAGACAACTTCTGCTTCGCAATTCGCTGGTAAAAGCTGCTGTGCATAAACTAATGCTGTGGTGGGGTGCAAACGTTCGTGGCGTAAGCCTAAGACCCATGACCCCAGCATAAGCTAAAACTGTGGTGGCATAAGCCAAGCAAAAGTTGTCGCGCAAGTGTTCGGTTACTGCCTTGCAACAACCTGTGGAGGGCATCTCCGGTTTCAATGTATCCAGCTAAGAAGGTATATATGAAAATCATGTGAAAAATGTCAAATATACAGCGGAGGGTTCGGTACAATCTGGTGACTTGGCCGCTTAACTCATGCCTCGGACTTGTGTTCAATATCCAAGTGTAGCACAGGGTGGAGCGGAACACTACCATGTCACTCACCAGAATGTTTTCAGAATTAGGCAACAGCCGTGCCACATGGTTGAACTAGACTCAGCTATTTGCTCCACTCTGTTGAAAGATCCTTCGCAGCAGGCGGGTTGATGGTTTCTGCTGAGGTTGTCACTGTCACATGCCCTTCCATTTCTCGTCCTTTTGAATCCTCTTTCCTTCGTCCCTTTGAAGCCAAAGGTCTTCAAAACTAAGCAACAGAGGTCCCTGAACCATCTGGGGTCTGTTGTGCTTCATCCCAAAGTGCATGCTAATTGTGCTGATTGTAAGAGCAATGCGAGCAGCAGTGCTTCCAGAAGACTAAACCTACTTTTCTGATGAGTGGTGTTGACAGGTCCTTTGCAAGTGAATTGGAAGCTGTTCAAAGCTTTCAAAATTTGGTTTGCAACCAACCCAGAGGCGTCTCAGTCGCAATGTGTTTCGAAGGTATTTAAGGTGAGATATTCAAAGTTGGACATATTGTACTTTATCAGGCTATATCACACTATAGCAGCTTGAGAAATCCTTGCTTCTGAGAAGCAAGTTTTTAGCAACTGTATGCAGCAGTCGCAAATGTCTAGGTCCGTGACTTTGGAAGGTTCTTCCACCATGCGTGTGCTTCGTTTTTGAAGTTCTGAACCTTCCAGTGGCTCACGCTGGCTGTTGAAAAGGATGTGCTTGTCAATGTTTCGACTCATTCCGAAGCCAATCTTTGACCGTACACCTTGGGCGTGCTTCACTTGAATGCCCGCAACAGGGAGATCCGAGAGGATGCACCATGAGCTCTGCAGAGGTAGGCCCCAAGTCTGCCAGCCTTCGCCGAGGAAGGGCTGTTTCGTTCAGTCGTCATAGGTCTGCTGGACATCCATCAGCCCAGGTCCAGGTGTGACAGAGGTGTGTTCCCTTGGAGCAGCTTAGTTTGGGATCTGTGGTCAGCGCTGAAGATGGCAATGGGAAAACAGAAGCTTGGTGGCGCTTCGACTCGGTGAGTCGGTGGCTGGTGGAAAAGATGGTACCGTTTGGATCTATTTGGGAGCAGGGAGCACCCAATTGTTGTAGAGCAAGCCATCCGTTATAGGCACGTGGAAAGGATCAGTTACATCAGTTGATGTGTGAAGCAAGTCAGATACAAACAGCCAGCCGTTGATCTCCGCAATGTTGCGCGCGAACGAGTAGGGTTGGGGCCAGCTTTACAGACAGATGATTAACGATTATGAGTTTACCTACCCCTCATCAACCACTGTCAACCCATGATGAACCTATACATGGTGGTTTCTCAAAATAGGGGACCCCCGAATCATCCACTATTAACCATTTACAGCAATAAACCAGCCATTTGTTGGGCTCCCAATTTTGAGAACCCCCCCACATAACCACTAGCATCGCTGCATCTTCCATCCATGAGGGCAGCACATTTTTCTCGCCGGAATGATTCATGGCAAGCACCAAAAACGATTGCGCCATAAGTCGCCGTGACTACAACATGGACTCAACAGTTTTCAGTCCTCAGTCCATGATCCACCCTGGATGAACTGTGGTTCCCATCAACAAACTGTAGCAAGGACCTGGACCATTTGTGTGACCGTGCTGGCATAGCCTCAGGGTGGTTGGATGGCGCCAGGTTCATGGTTGGGTTTGCCGGCGCCAAGTTTGGTGCTTGGTGATGTGGTTGATGGTATGAATCAATCGGAGGACCAGCTCTGAAAGAAACAATTGTGTTTGAGTCTCACCCGCCATCGAGCTCGACTGGGGGCGGTTTGTCAACCCTGCATTGTCCAATATGTGCATGCCCCTGTTGACCAAAATAGTGTGGTGGGATCTATGCTGAAATTTGGATGCAGGAACTCGGTGTGAAATCATTGGCAGCAGACATTTGCTGCTCCTAAGCAGGTGGGAGCTGTGTCACATAAGGGGCTGCTGTCAACCCATGACCCGCGATCAACCCTTCGGTGGTTGACGCGTCGCATGATCAGCCCATGAGAGCTTGGCACCTTTTTCACCACGATTCTTTGCAATCAATTCACAATGATATGGGGGTTTCTCAAAATAGGGGTGCCCCTGAATCATCCATTAATAGTCATTTATAGTAATAAACCAACCATTTTTTGGGGCTCCCTATTTTGAGAAACCCTCATATGGTGCTTCGTCGAGACTCAGCATTGATTGATTCAACATTAGTTGGAACCCGGGCTGCGAAATCACTGGCATGTCTGCTCAAAATCACCCAGCAGACATTTGCTGCTCCGAAGCAATTATTGGTTTCAAATTGAAGCCTGTCACACAATGCCTGCCAACAAAAATCCTGAAACGACAAATAGCATGTCAAAGACCTGAACATTGTCTGGTTTTTGTGTGCAACAACGATCATTCTATTGAACCTATGGGGCTACTCATAGAATGGGTACTGTTTCAAGCAGGGCAGTCAGTAGTTTTGGGGTGGCCACATTTGACGAAGGGTTCGGACTACAGGATCTTGGCGCAGCACAGCCATGTTGAAACCCCCCACTGGCCGCGACTGACGCAGCTCCAGCAGATCGCTGCCTGGGCGATGCCAGGCGGGGACCTGTTATGGGCCATCCACGTTTGGTGCGTGCGTTGGGACTCAGCAGCAGCCCATCTTCCCACTACATGGAGCATGTTCTGTATCTTGCATGTGATACAACCTTTGGTAATTGATCCTTGATAGATGATATACATTGTGCATATACACCTATAAGATGAAACATCTTGCAAATATAGTTGATACTTCTAGTATGAAAGCACTCTGGGGGCGGAAGTTTCCAGGAGATTAGTGACTATTGTAAAGCAAGTGCCTCCAGATTGTTCCCCGAGTCTCTTCAATGTGAGCTCTCTACAGCTCAGCGTCAGCTCTCTCTTAGCATCCCTCCTCAATGTCAGCTCCCTCTCAGCTCTTCAAAGTGTCAAAGGTCCAACATCTCCTCACAGTGTTGTCTCTTTGGTGACAGCCCTTGTCAGTGTCATCTTTTGTCCAAGGCTTAGGAGCTTTAACACTCGATTTTAGTTACTTTGTGGCTCTGTTGGGCCTCTGCTTGAGGTCAGATTCGTTTGTGCTTGGAGCCTGGCGCCAAATGTTTCTAAGGTTAAAACAACCCCAGCGGAACCCCAGCGCAACCCCTTCCCCAGTGGAACCCCGGCGCTCTCTTGGCATCTCGCTCGTGGAACCGCTCGTGACAGTTCTGCTCAAGTGCCGCCTCTCTGTCTTGATGGCAGCAGTCGTGAAAACCTCAGTGCCAAAGCATTGTCAAAAATTCAGCCGAGTTCATGATTTTTTTGAGCATTACGATGTATTGCGCTACACGGTGGTGTTGTTTCAGGGTCCAGATATGTTTCACCTTGGATGTCCCTTAATGTGGAGCTGGATGCCCGTTAAAATAATGTGGAGCCGACCAAATCTTGAAGCAGGGATGCTTTGGGGAAAAGCTTGAAAAATCAGGCAGGATAACATTTTATCATGGTTGATTTGTTTGCTCACAGCAATCGGTACCCATGAATTCTCATACTAGTATGTGGAGAGTCTGAATCGTTGGGACTTGGGGTTGGTGGTTACATAGGGTTGCCTAATGTTGCCCAGTCTTCTTGCTGCGCCAAGATCATGTGCTGAGCCGAAGTCAATCACCGTGCCTACGAGTGATGCTTTCCCATTGACGATGTTGACATCGTAGTGGTGGAACAACAGCTGGAGCTACGTTGATTCTGGGGGAGCCCTTTCTTCGCCGAACCGTTGTGCAACCATAGAGCCTGTCAGTTGGAATGACCCATCTTTGAATTTTGAAGAAATTTAAACTGGGAGATCCAATGGAGCAGGCGGATTCTACCTGAGAAGCTCTCGGTCCCGCGTTGAAGCTTGCCATCGACTATGCAGCCCACAGTTTGCAAGACCAGGGGTACTGATTGCAAGATCGTCAAAAAATGTTTTTGTCTCACGTCAAGGTTCTCTATCTGAGCTATTCTCCTGAGACCGTGAAGCATTTTCGAGTGAACTAATTGGTGCAATGAAGAGTCGTGAGGTCACACGTTGGCGGTGCATCTCCGAGAAAACATGCAGACTGGTTTCCTTCGCGCATCGATGCTGGCAATGAATCGAAAGTCATGTTTCATCGAGCATTGTGTTTGCCAGCCATCTATATATAATGTCAAGCAGACAAAATAGATTACGTAGAGATTCATAGCTGGCCAAGGTTCCCTGGTGCTGCATTCGGACTGCTATGTATCTTGAAGCCGGGTCTTTAATTGGGGCTGTTTGTGCACGACAGACACGACAGGATGCAAAGAGCATACCCGCTTTTGGATCTTCTCTGCACATCAGGACCCAGACCAACATCAGTCTCCCTTTAATATCCTGGTACTGGAAATCTTTTGATATAGGAGCTGGAAGAATGGTTTCATGCCTACCCAACAATGCAGTTTCGATGCGTAGTTTGCATGGGTGTGCTCACGACCATTGAACCTTCATACATTTGCTGGGTCGCTTCTTTGGTCTTTCCCAGCCGTTTTTGATTCCGACATCCCTACTTGAATGCAATACCGTCCCATGCCTGATCTTTGTGCAGTTTAGCAAGTGTGCCTTGTATGACCTCTATGACCCTAGAAATTGTCGCACTGGTGTCGAACCTCATCTGATCTGACCACCAGAACCCTGCCACACACACACACATGCGTCATTGCCACAAAGTTCATTTGTCCAGCAATCAAAACAGGCACAGGTAGGGACCAAACACTTGTCATCGGCTCCTCCATGAAGAAGAACATTCCCTTGATTCAATGATGAGCAAGAAAGCCTTGGAACCGCAGATGCCGCGTAGACCATGTGCAAAGAGTTTCTTATAGACATACATGCAGGCATTAGGAAAAACCAAGAAACACTTAGAGCATTCGTAGCACAAGAACATTGGCAAGTTGAACTGCCTTTGATGCTTGAGCAATCCACACCACATGCATGACTCTTTCCATGGATTAAATGGTGTGGAGTGATCCTCGACAGTTCAGAATTCTTGACACTCAATTCAAAATTCTCAACGGCTTTCGGTCTTATGAAATGGTGTGGAGTGACCCTTATCAGATCAGAATTCTTGACACTCAATTCAAAATGCTCAGTGGCTTTCAGTCTTATGAAATGGTGTGGAGTGATCCTTGTCAGTTCAGAATTCTCAACATACACCTAAAAGTTCTCAACAGATTCCAGTCTGATTTGAAAATTGGATGACGATCCATAGATGACGATCTAGACGTCCAGATGCTTAGAGACAGTCTCAGATTTCAGTCTGCTTGTACAAACCTTGGAATGTGTGCGCGTTTCGGAGTGAAGGGCTCAATGGCAGCTGCTTTATGCTCGTCGGGGAGGTTGAAAGGCTTGAAAAGCGCCAAAAATGCACAGACACCGTGACAGGAGCATCAAGAAGAGCATGGCAGAGGCTGAATCCTGGTTGACCACTGGGCTTAAAGGCATTACATCACTTTAGCGAAGTGCCAGTCTGGTTTTTCTTGGGCGTCATGCATATCGTTGAACAGTTCCAGATAGCTATGCAGACTTAAACATCTAGTGCACGGCCATGTCGGCCCCCTGCAAGTTCAAGTGAAGACCAACAGGTGATAACACGAGTGCAGGGGCCTGCTCTTCACACTGAGCGTTGAGAATTGCCAGAAACTGATTCTGTTTCCCACCTTTTCAAGATCAGCCCCCTGTAAGTTCAGATCAAAACCATCAGGTGATATCACGAGTGCTCAGCCCAAACTAAAGATTCCTGCTCGGCCCAAACTAAAGATTCCTGCGTGTAAGGTCCTGACACTCCAGAGTAGCTCCGGGCTTTCCAGAGCTGTTTAAAGCTAGTGGGGGCCTGCTGTCCACACTGAATGTTGAGAATTGCCGGAAAGTGATTCTGCTTCCCACCTTTTCAAGACCCACTGCAGGAACTGAAACCGCACAGAGATGGAAAAGTCTCTTGTGTCGATTGAAAGGGATTGACATTGTTATTCTGCATGGATGTATGCAATAACCTCGCAGACTTATTTGAACATCTAATGTATGACCATGTTTGCACCGCGCAGACTGAAGGCAAATACAACATGAGTTTCTCGATGCAAACTCAGAGTCCGCAATTCAAAGAAATTACTCTCGCGCGAGCTCCCTCGCACACGAGAGTGCCTTGCATCCGCTAGCAATTTGTCATCGATAGCTCATACACCAAATCCTAGTTGGTCCATGGACAGCCACGGTTATTACTTCAATAGGTTTATTGGTGACAACCATCCAATGAACATGACTATACGTACAATACCAACTCAATCACCTGGATCCGAAGATGATGCGTTGTTTATCCTTGTTGAACATTTCCAGATAGCTATGCAGACTTAAACATCTGGTGCACGGCCATGTCGGACCCCTGCAAGTTCAGATCAAAAACCAACAGGTGATAACGCGAGGTCTCAGCCCAAAGTGAGGGTTCCAAGTTTACAGAAATCCTGAGTGTAACTTCCCTCACACTCCAGAGGAGGTCAAGGCTTTCTGGGGCTGTTTAAAGCTAGTGGTGGCCTGCTGTCCACACTGAATGTTGAGAATTGCCGGAAAGTGATTCTGCTTCCCACCTTTTCAAGACCCACTGCAGGAACTGAAACCGCGCAGAGATGGAATAGTCTCTTGTGTCGATCCAATGAGAATGACATTGTTATTCTGTATGGATGTATGCAATAACCTCGCAGACTTATTTGAACATCTAATGTATGACCATGTTTGCGCCGCGCAGACTGAAGACAAATACAACAGGAGTTGCTCGATGCAACCTAAGAGTCCGCAATTCAAAGAAATTACTCTCGCGCGAGCTCCCTCGCACACGAGAGTGCCTTGCATCCGCTAGCAATTTGTCATCGATAGCTCATACACCAAATCCTAGTTGGTCCATGGACAGCCACGGTTATTACTTCAATAAGTTTATTGGTGACAACCATCCAATGAATATGACTATACGTACAATACCAACTCAATCACCTGGATCCGAAGATGATGCGTTGTTTATCCTTGTTGAACATTTCCAGATAGCTATGCAGACTTAAACATCTAGTGCACGGCCATGTCGGACCCCTGCAAGTTCAGATCAAAAACCAACAGGTGATAACACGAGGTCTCAGCCCAAAGTGAGGGTTCCAAGTTTACAGAAATCCTGAGTGTAACTTCCCTCACACTCCAGAGGAGGTCAAGGCTTTCTGGGGCTGTTTAAAGCTAGTGGTGGCCTGCTGTCCACACTGAATGTTGAGAATTGCCGGAAAGTGATTCTGCTTCCCACCTTTTCAAGACCCACTGCAGGAACTGAAACCGCGCAGAGATGGAATAGTCTCTTGTGTCGATCCAATGAGAATGACATTGTTATTCTGTATGGATGTATGCAATAACCTGGCAGACTTATACAATCATCGAATGTATGAAAATGTTTGCGCCGCATAGACTGAAGGCAAATACAACATGAGCTTTTTGACGAAAATTGAGAGTCTGCAATGCAAAAAGCGAAAGTGTTTGGAGGTAACTCCATCACACGCAAGAGTGACAGGGTAGTGATAAGATAAAAATAGTTCATTTGGCATGTGTCAACAGCAGCAAGCCAGTGCATTGGTCTGCAGATGGCCAGTGTGGCAGGAGCCTCATTGCTTGACATAAGAGACCTCGGCAACACAGCTGTGCTACACCCTTTGTCCAGGGCAAACTGTGAGCTGGAGGACAATAGCCATTGAGCCAACGCGTCTCTGTTTAAACCCCGCAGTTGTGGCACTACCAAAACGCACTCTCCAGCAATGTGTTTTCATTGAATGACACGAGTGTTGAGCTTTGAGTGTGGCCCAGCATCCTTTTTTGCGAGTCTCAAACCATGAGGTGTTGATGCGTAGGTCCCGGGCATGAAGATTCTTAAAGGCCCATGCATATGTCTATCCTGTAGAAGCCCTCTTGCTGTTTCATCACATGCAAAAGAGATGCATTGAGGAAGAGAAGCTGCAAATCAAGATGGTTGCCAGGAAAGCGCAGTGTGACTAGACCTGTCCTGGAAAGATGTGTTTGGACGCGTTTGTGCTAAGGCTGTTTGGTCGGCCTTGGCTTCAGACTTTGTTGCAGAGCTTCCGCAGTCTGTGGCGGGTCCTGTACCTAATCGACTGCCAAGAAAGTGACATCTTTTGCGATTTGATTTGTGCACTGAGGACCAGAAAAGTGAGGTGAAAGACAAACTGTGCATTTCTGACAATAGAAAAGCTGTTGCCCTCGGCATTTGCCCCTCTCAGCAACGGATCTCAAGTCCTTGTAGAGCGCGTATACATTTTGCCAGCCGTTAAGAGGGAAACTGAAGAATGCGATTGTTCACTGTAGCACCGTACTGCCCTCCAGTGCTGCATCTGGACTGATTTGCTTTTCAGGTGTGCCTGCGTATATGTGTGTAAGAAGAAATCACTGATTGAAAGGTCCCAGCATTCCGCAAGAGTGAGAAACGCAAGCGTCCCTTTAATGATTTGGCACTGCCAAAACGCACTGTCTCGGAATGGGTTTTTGTTGAAGGACACACATGTTGTGCGCTGAGGATGGCCCAGAAAAATGTTTTGCAAATCTCAAAGCACGAAGTGTTGCTGCGTGGCCCGCAGGTGCGCCCAAGATTCTTACATGTCCACACATTTTCTTGGTCGCCTTTTCTGTGTCCACCGTCGCATTTGGATTCTGCAGAGCGGCATGCAGTTTTTGGAGGAGTCTTCCTGCTGGACAGAAAAGAGCAAAACACCAGTCCTTTCATTGCTTTGCTGATGCGCCACATTTACTGTTTGAAGGTCCAGTGAGCCAGACCCTTTCGCGCTGTGTTTTTCCTGTAGCCACCCCTCGCTGTCTCATCAAACAGAGAAGGGATACATTAGGAAAAAGGAAATTGCAAATCAAGATGAACATGAGGAAAGCGCAGGGTGAATAGACGTGTCGAGGGGAAAAGTGTTTCGAAGTGTTTGTGCTAAGCCTAAGGCTGTCTGGTAGGCCTTGGCTTTAGACTTTGTTGCAGAGCTTCCGCAGTCTGTGTCGGGTCCTGTACCTAATCGACTGCCAAGAAAGTGACATCTTTTGCGATTTGATTTGTGTAAAGAAGACCAGAAAAGTGAGGTGAAAGACAAACTGTGCATTTCTGACAATAGAAAAACTGTTGCCCTCGGCATTTGCCCCCTGCAGCAACAGACCTCAAGTCCTTTTGGAGCGCGTTTATATTTTGCGAACGGCGGCATTGGGTTTGTGTAAGAAGTCCCTGATTGAAACGTCCCCACATGCCACAAGTAGTCTTGCTGCTGGAGAAAAAGAGAGCAAGGAACCAATTCTTTTTCATTGCTTTGTTGATGCGCCACATTTACAGTTTGAGGAGTCTGGACCAGACAGTGAGCTGAGGGACAGCAGACATTGAGCCAAACTGCTTGTGTTTGAACCTTGCAGTTGTGGCACTGTTCTATCCTGCAACAGTCCCTTGCTGTATCATTCATTACATGCAGAAACAATACGTTGAGGGAGAGAAACTGCAAATCAAGATGGTTGCCAGGAAAGCGCAGTGTGACTAGACCTGTCCTGGAAAGATGTGTTTGGACGCGTTTGTGCTAAGGCTGTTTGGTAGGCCTTGGCTTTAGACTTTGTTGCAGAGCTTCCGCAGTCTGTGGCGGGTCCTGTACCTAATCGACTGCCACGAAAGCGACATCTTTTGCGATTTGATTTGTGTTCTCAGGACCAGAAAAGTGAGGTGAAAGACAAACTGTGCATTTCTGACAATAGAAAAGCTGTTGCCCTCGGCATTTGCCCCTCTCAGCAACGGATCTCAAGTCCTTGTAGAGCGCGTATACATTTTGCCAGCCGGTAAGAGGGAGACTGAAGAATGCGATTGTTCACTGTAGCACAGTACTGCCCTCCAGTGCTGCATCTGGACTGATTTGCTTTTCAGGTGTGCCTGCGTATATGTGTGTAAGAAGAAATCACTGATTGAAAGGTCCCAGCATGCCGCAAGAGTGAGAAACGCAAGCGTCCCTTTAATGATTTGGCACTGCCAAAACGCACTGTCTCGGAATGGGTTTTTGTTGAAGGACACACATGTTGTGCGCTGAGGATGGCCCAGCAAAATGTTTTGCAAATCTCAAAGCACGAAGTGTTGCTGCGTGGCCCGCAGGTGCGCCCAAGATTCTTACATGTCCACACATTTTCTTGGTCGCCTTTTCTGTGTCCACCGTCGCGTTTGGATTCTGCAGAGCGGCATGTAGTTTTTGGAGGAGTCTTCCTGCTGGACAGAAAAGAGCAAAAAACCAGTTCTTTCATTGCTTTGCTGATGCGCCACATTTACTGTTTGAAGGCCAAGAGTCTAATGCAAGCACTGTGCTGAAGGACAATAGACATTGGGCAAGACCCTTTCGCACTGTGGTGTTCCTGTAGCTGCCCCTCGCTGTTTCATCAAATAGAGAAGGGATACATTAGGAAAAAGAAATTGCAAATGAAGATGGATGCCAGGATAGCGCAGTGTGACTAGACCTGTCCTGGAAAGATGTGTTTGGACGCGTTTGTGCTAAGGCTGTTTGGTAGGCTTTGGCTCTAGACTTTGTTGCAGAGCTTCCGCAGTCTGTGGCGGGTCCTGTACCTAATCGACTGCCGACGTATTTCTGCAAAGGCTTTCCATGCTGAACCTGCTTGACTCCAGCCGGGAAAGTGACTTCTTTCAAGATGTGACTTGTGCAACGAAGACCAGAAAGCCTAGGTTCCAGAGAAAAGGTGCATTTGTGACAATAAAAAAAGCTGCTGAACTCGGCATTTGCCGACCACAGCAATGAAGCTCAATTACTTTTGGAGCGGGTATACAATTTGCCAGCAGTTAAGAGGCAAACCGAAGAGAGCGCCTGTTCACTGTGACAGAGTAAGGTCCTCCAGCGCTGCATTTGGACTGCCTTGCGTTTCAAATGTGTGTGTGTATTTATATATATATATACATATATATATATACATATATATATATATACATATATATATATAAATACGTGTGCACGGAGAAATCATAGTTTGAAACGACTCGACATGCCACAAGTGTCAGGAACGCAAGTGCCCCTTTAATGAGGCGGCACTGCCAAAACACATTCTCCAGAAATGTGCTGTCATTGAAGGACACGCGTGTTGTGCACCGAGTGTGGCCAAGCAAAGTTGGCCCAGCAAAGTGTTTTGAGAGTCTCCAAGCATGACCCGTTGATGCGTAGCTCTCAAGGCCAAAGATTTCTAAATTTCCATATGTGTTCTTGGTCGCCTTTTCTGTCCCCCCCGCCACGTTGGGATTCTGCAGGGCAGCCTGTAGTCTTCGGAGGAGTCTTGCTGCTCGACAGAAAAGAGCAAAGAAACAATTCTTTCCTGGCCTTGCTGATCCACCACATTTGCGGTTTGCAGGTCCAAGGAGTTTAAGGTAAACACTGAGATGAAGGACAAAAGACTTTGAGCCAGCCCGTTTGTGTTTGAACCTTGCAGTTGTGGCACTGTTCTATCACATTGCAGCCCCTTGCTGTATCATCACACGCCAAAGAAATACGTTGAGGGAGAGAAGCTGCCAATCAAGTTCTTGTAGGTTGAATAGACCTGTCCAGGGAGATGTGTTTGGGTCGGTTTGTTTGTGCAGAGGTTTCTGGTAGGTCTTGGCTTTAGACTTTGTTGCAGTGTTTCCGCAGTCCGTGGCAGGTCCTGTCTCTAATTGACTGCAGCCAGGAAAGTGACAGCTTCTGCGATTTGATTGTGTAATGAGGACCAGAAGGACGAGGTGACAGAGAAAAGGTGCATTTGTGACAATAGAAACAATTTGCCAGCAGTTAAGAGGCAAACCGAAGAGGGCGCCTGTTCACTGTGACAGAGTAAGGTCCTCCAGCGCTGCATTTGGACAGCATTGCGTTTCAAATGTGTGTGTATACGTGTGCAAGGAGAAATCATTGATTGAAACGACTCGACATGCCACAAGTGTCAGGAACGCAAGTGCTCCTTTAATGACGTGGCACTGCCAAAACACATTCTCCAGAAATGTGCTATCATTGAAGACACGCGTGTTGTGCACCGAGTGTGGCCCAGCAAAGTTGGCCCAGCAAAGTGTTTTGAGAGTCTCCAAGCATGACGCGTTGATGCGTAGCTCTCAAGGCCAAAGATTTCTAAATTTCCATATATGTTCTTGGTCGCCTTTTCTGTGTCCACCGCCACATTTGGATTCTGCAGGGCAGCATGTAGTCTTCGGAGGAGTCTTGCTGCTCGACAGAAAAGAGCAAAGAAACAATTCTTTCCTGGCCTTGCTGATCCACCACATTTGCGGTTTGCAGGTCCAAGGAGTTTAAGGTAAACACTGAGATGAAGGACAAAAGACCTTGAGCCAGCCCGTTTGTGTTTGAACCTTGCAGTTGTGGCACTGTTCTATCACATTGCAGCCCCTTACTGTATCATCACACGCCAAAGAAATACGTTGAGCGAGAGAAGCTGCCAATCAAGTTCTTGTAGGTTGAATAGACCTGTCCAGGGAGATGTGTTTGGGTCGGTTTGTTTGTGCAGAGGTTTCTGGTAGGTCTTGGCTTTAGACTTTGTTGCAGTGTTTCCGCAGTCCGTGGCAGGTCCTGTCTCTAATTGACTGCAGCCAGGAAAGTGACAGCTTCTGCGATTTGATTGTGTAATGAGGACCAGAAGGACGAGGTGACAGAGAAAAGGTGCATTTGTGACAATAGAAACAATTTGCCAGCAGTTAAGAGGCAAACCGAAGAGGGCGCCTGTTCACTGTGACAGAGTAAGGTCCTCCAGCGCTGCATTTGGACAGCATTGCGTTTCAAATGTGTGTGTATACGTGTGCAAGGAGAAATCATTGATTGAAACGACTCGACATGCCACAAGTGTCACAAGTGTCAGGAACGCAAGTGCCCCTTTAATGACGTGGCACTGCCAAAACACATTCTCCAGAAATGTGCTATCATTGAAGGACACGCGTGTTGTGCACCGAGTGTGGCCAAGCAAAGTTGGCCCATCAAAATGTTTTGAGAGTCTCCAAGCATGACGCGTTGATGCGTAGCTCTCAAGGCCAAAGATTTCTAAATTTCCATATGTGTTCTTGGTCGCCTTTTCTGTGTCCACCGCCACATTTGGATTCTGCAGGGCAGCATGTAGTCTTCGGAGGAGTCTTGCTGCTCGACAGAAAAGAGCAAAGAAACAATTCTTTCCTGGCCTTGCGGATTCACCACATTTGCCGTTTGCAGGTCTAAGGAGTTTGTAAACACTGAGATGAAGGACAATAGACCTTGAGCCAGCCCGTTTGTGCTTGAACCTTGCAGTTGTGGCACTGTTCTATCACATTGCAGCCCCTTGCTGTATCATCACACGCCAAAGAAATACGTTGAGGGAGAGAAGCTGCCAATCAAGTTCTTGTAGGTTGAATAGACCTGTCCAGGGAGATGTGTTTGGGTCGGTTTGTTTGTGCAGAGGTTTCTGGTAGGTCTTGGCTTTAGACTTTGTTGCAGTGTTTCCGCAGTCCGTGGCGGGTCCTGTCTCTAATTGACTGCAGCCAGGAAAGTGACATTTTCTGGGATTTGATTTGTGTAATGTGAAGACCAGAAGCGTGAGGTGACCGGCATGAAAACCAGTTCTGATCAGATAAATAGTGTTACATTCGGCGTGTATGGACAGCAGCAAAGCAGTGCATTGGTCCTCTGCAGAGAGACGCGTATTTTTTGCAGGAGTTTTACTGCTTGACATAAGAGAGCAAAGGTCTAGTTCTTTCACTGTGATGTACTGATGCGCTACATTTGACTTTTGTTGGTCTAGGCCAAAAAACCAGATGAAGGACACTAGAGATTGAGCCAGCCCGTTTGTGTTTCCACCTCCCAGTTGTGGCACTGTTCTATCCTGCAGATTCCTGCAGCAGCCGCTGGCTGTTTCATCACACGCCAAAGAAATACGTTGAGGGAGAAAAATGACCAACCGAGATTGTGCCGAGCGAATCAATAGACCTATCAATGTCGAGAGCTTCATCACTGAGTATCTTGGCCCCAGCTACCCTCGTCGAGGACCTTGAGTTTGCCACAAACAGGCATCAGAGACTTCAAATGCGAGTTGTTTAAGAAACAACTCTGGTGGTAGGCCGGTGATTGGCCTTGGTGTTGCAGTATCATCATGTAAATAATGTATTGAACTTAGAATATCTTAAAGCTCCATAAATGCATTGAGGGGGAGAAATTGCAAACCGAGATTGTGCCGAGCGAATGAATAGACTTATCAATGCCGAGAGCTCCATCACTGAGTATCTTGGCTCCAGCTACCCTCATCGAGGACTTTGAGTTTGCGACAAACCGCGCATCAGAGACTTCAAATGAGAGAATGAGAGTTGTTTAATGAACAACTCAGGCAGTAGGCGGATGATTGGCCTTGGTTTTGCACTCCTGTCACATATAAGATGTATCAAACCAGAAACTCTGTGGATACGTGGAGGGAAAGAAAGACAAATCGAGGTCATCAACCCGCTGGATCTTTCAACACAAGCAAAACGCTGCGGCAGGTTCCAGCTGCTCTCATTTGAAAAGCAATTCATCAGCAACACAGTAGTAACTACAGCAACTGGACCATACAGGCTCCGTGATGAAGCTCTCGGCATTGCACTTCTCCTTCGTTCGGAGCTTCTCTCTGGAGATGGTTCTTCTGCAAATGATGCAGCAACTTGACAGCTGCTGCAAACCCCTGCAGTTTCTGACAATCTGGAGGTTTCTTTGTCGCAATGGGTCTCGAAGAGGTTTGGTGAGATATCCAAAGATGAACATGTTCTACTATATTTATATCAGTTTGAACGATCCTTGCTTCCAAGCAGCAAGTTTTTTTAGCACCTGTATGCACCGGTCGCCACGTTCCAAGTCCATGACGCTGGAAGGTTCTTTCAAAATGTGTGCAACTTGCATTTCTGAAGTCTTGAACATTCCAAAGGCTCACGCTGACCGTTCACCTTGGGGGTGCTTCGCTTGAACAACTGCAACAGGTCACAGATTCGAGAGGATGCGCCATGAGCACTTGCCAGAAGTAGGCCCCAAGTCTGCCAGCTTTGGCCCAGAGAGTGCTTAAAGTTCAGCCGCCAAAGGTCTGGACCATCAACCCAGGTCGGGGTGTGACAGACGGGTATCCACAGCGCAGCTTAGTTTGGGATCTGTGGTCAGTGCTTAGAGACTTTGGAGGGCGAAAAAAGAAGTGCGGTCGGGGAGCCTGGCAAATCGGCGATACCATGTGTGATAGAGGATTGCACCGCTTTGGATCTGTAGGTGTTTAGGAACGCCCTGCTGTTGTGGAGCAAGTCATCGTGTGTTTGCTGAAGCAAGTCATGTTGAGCCAGCTGTGGAGCTAATCACCCGCACCTGAAAGGACCTCAGGGCTCCATTGGTCACCCATAAACTGGCGGTTTGATTTGTCAACCAACCATTTGTCAAACCACCAGTGATAGATGGTAGGTTGATCAATGGTGGTTGTCACTTTTTTGATTTTCTAAAATGTATTGACAAATGGTTGGTTGACTTGTCCATATTTTTCATGACAAGGGGTTGAAACCACCAAGCAGATGGAAGCGATGAACCTTCTAATTGCGATCACCTCCGCCGCCAAGCCTTTATGACCGTTCGATCAACCCATGAGGACTTTCACCAGGATGATTCGCGGGGATCAAAGCGATTGCGCAAGGACTCACCATGACCAATGGAATGAAGTGGAAATATGAAGTGGAAATATGAACTGGAAATATGAACTGGAAATATGAAGTGGAAATGCTGGGAAAAAACATGGAACACCTCAGTTCTCAGTCATTAGGACACTAGTCATTACCATGAAATTCAGCATCGACAACCCCCCAGGCTCACGGACCGCAGCTTCGCACCAGCGTCAGTGTGGTTGGAAACCCGCGGTCGCTGTGGCGCTTGGAGTTATGAGGTTGATGGCATTCAAGGAGATATGATTGCTGGGAGAGCCAGCTCTTAATAAACCAACTGTGTGTTGGCATAGCCATTTTTAGCTGGCGAAACTGAGGGTGGTTTATTGATATGAAAGTCCCATTGTCCGATCTGAGAATGCCCCTGTTCACTTTTCGCAAAGTCATGTGATCTATGCTTTTTTGAAGCACAGGTATTTACTGCTCCAAAGCAGGTGTTTGCAAATTTTTGTATGCCACATGTGGTTTCTCATAGATACCCCCCCCCCACCGTGGCGGAATGGTTATTGTCTCTTGGAAATGAACAGTTTCAGGGTGGCACATTTGTGGAGGTACCAGGACTAGAGTCTCAACATCGCCCGATTTCAACACCTGCTCTTTGTCGCCTTGGGCAGCGTCTCATGCAATGAAGCGTTAATCGGTCGGAGAACTTCAGCTGATGGTTTCCTGGCTGCTGCCGCCAAATGTCGTGAAGTCTTATTTGGCTGGAACGCTGAAGCAGATCGTCGCATCCTTAGCGCGATCCACATTTGGTGTGAGGCTAAGCCGCAGCTGTCAATGCTCCCGTGATTCGGTGTATCTTGTATATTGCATGTGATATGACAGGTGGTAAGGATACATGACACGAATTGTGCAAGTACAAATGTAGAGTATGAGTGTATAACATACTGTTTAAGATTGTATGTATGTATACTTATGTTGAATCAAACAGAGAAGTGAATGAAGATCACTGGGGGAGATCTAAGCTTCTTTTCGGGATCTTCCATAGCTGTGGCTGCCCCATCGTGAAGATCGCGTATGAGATCCCTGCGAGCAGCGGGATAGCCATTTCATTGCGGCGAGTCGCAACGAAACTACTTCAGAACTCACACCTGACGTCCCAGTTCCTGTGCGGCACATGCTTTCATGATTTCATTTTCAATAGTATTCTGCTTGCAAAGGGCAAAACGATCCCGTGACATATTAGAAGTGCTGCGCATGCCGCACGAAGTGCTGCGTCAACATGGGAGATCCGAGATCCCGACCACAGCTTCGCAAAAGGGGCGTTCTTCGAGGAGTTTCAAGACATCCTCCGAGAAGACTATCTGCCGTGCCTACCATGACAAAAAAGTGAGAAAACACGTGTCACGACAATTTTGTACGACCCTTGCAGCATTTTTGCAATGCCCCCCAAAGGCAAACAGTTCCATGTTTCGTAACGAGCGTAAAATCAACCGTGCGCTCGCCACGTAGGAGCAGTGAAAATGTCAGAGGTTTCCAACTTGCGATTGGCGGACAGGCGAACACAGCGGAGCTCTCCCAGCAACACACTTTCGTGCTTTCGGTTACCATGAAAACCGGCACTCGGGGACTCGTAGTTGATGAGAAGCAGCAAGTTTCAGCCGGCTGCTTCCGAGCCTGATCCAACCCAGTCCTTTTCTCCGGTGTGAACCCGGGAGGGTGGCCACACTGTCGGGGGAACTAAATGACTGATAAATAGATAGAAAGATAGATAGATAGATAGTTAGTTAGATAGATTTCATACATACATGCATACATAATTACATAGACATGTATATAGATATATAATGACGACTTACATGTGTTTATGCCAGAAGGCAGGCTCCATTTAAATGCACCTTCCAGATTTTCCTGGAAGAAACCATTTGAAGACACGCCAAATGAATTCACGCACATAAACACACACATGCATGCACTGGCCAATGAATGCACACACACACACACATAGCGTATCCGTGTTTAGTTTGGATTACTGGACTACATCATCAAAACTGTAATCCCTCTGAACAGCGATCGGCACCGGTATACGGAATGGCATGGCAGAAAGGGATCACACTGCTCCAAAAAGGGAAAGCACCAGAATTGTGCAGCCATCTTTTGCCCGTTGTGCCTGTTACTCGAGTGTCACACACACGCACACATACACACCTGTCAAGAAATATAATTTCATGCAAGCATTACGCTAGCATGCCCGCGCAAAAATGCACTCGTGGCGTGTGCAAGCTTGCGAAAGCTTGCCCAGCACATCCCAGCTGTGAACTGTCAGAGCCAAGGATTTTTGTAGGTCCGGCAATGATGACAACATGAAAATATAGCTATTACAAATCATTGGGTGACAGTGCCCAGGAGGTACACCCTATACAAAAACAGGGCCAGGGAGCAGTGACTAAAGGTCTGCAGAACTGCTCTGCCATGTCAAGCCATGGAAATTGGTGACCTGTTGTGGTCAGCCTGAGAGCAGGAGCAGTACATGTACTACACCTGGAGCTTTGAGAAATATGAGGATTCACATCCAAGCTGGAACAAGTGCTCGGATTGTTCGAAGTAAGGTTTGAAGACATGTGTCACTACTGTAACGATGAAATGGTAGCTCGCACAAAAGCAATCAATTCAGTTGCTCAACATGAAGCCCCTATCATTGTTGCCTCATGGCCAATGCAACTGATTCCAACCAACGAGCTTGTGCACACTCCACGTAGTCTTAGGCATGCCTCACCATGGCTCACAAGTTGGTTGCGAGTTCGAATTCGACCCAGGTGGAGATTGATCCCAACGATGTCTCTCTTTCACGCAGCCGGATCAACTTGGAAAAACCAAAGGCTGGGAAGCCAAGGATGCTGGGGAACTCATGTATCACCCATGGTGGTTCTCAATGGTTTTGTAGGGGATTATAGTGATGAATAATAGGGGATAATCACCCTGCTACTGGGGACCTCATGAGCCAAATGCCACACATTGCAAATCACATTTACGTCACAACCCTGAATGAGTGCTTGGCTTGTAAAGCTCAGAATTGTATCAATTATCACTTTGTTTCAATTCTAGAGTCCTGGAGCAGAAATGGACAAGCCTTTGTTGCTGCCTGGCCAGGTCAAGAAAGATCTGTTTGCTTACTTGTTTGGATTTGAAGGCTCGGAGTTTGTGTTATCTTTGAGGTGACCTCAGTAACTTCAAACTTTCACCAATGACGTCTTGAGAACTGAGATTGATAAACTCGTGCATCATAATATGACGATAGCGTTTTTGTTGTGCAATCATGTGCAATCACTTTTTGGAATTTGGGCCAATGGGCACGCTGCAATGCTTTTGCTGGCAGGCATTCAGGTCAAAGAAAGCAGCAAGGTGGGCAAGATATTGATCAATATCCCGAGTTTGAACGGTCTACTACATCGAACAGGACCTGCTGGCAGGGTGGAAAGCAGATTGCTTTTGCCCCACTGCCCTTTCTCAGCGAAAAACCTTGGACAGTTAGGGTTGGTTCAGTGTCCCATCCCCCAAGTTGGAGCTTCAGACTTGATCCAGGAAACATTCGTGTAGAGATTCATGACGTCGAACTTCATGCAGAACCAGTCGATGCCAATGATTTGATCCATGGCTGCCAAGTTTCGAAGGCATGCGACGGGTTTCAGCACCTGTTGTGTGTCGAGATCATGCGGATCATGAGATCATGAGATCATAAGATCATAGTATTCAAAAGCAAGACAAAAGGGGTTGGGGAGGGATTTCAGCCTGATGGCAAAGCGTCAGAATTGACCTTGATAATTGGGTTTGTCCAAACAATGGTGTTCCCCCGAAACTGGTGGTTTCCCTATTCATGATGGAAATTGTTGGATGCTTAGGAGGTACCACCCTTCCTCGACAAAGCACGACAAAGCCAATTTGCCATGTTCGCCGAGATCTTTTCCGAAAGACAAAGTCTTGGAGAACAGAAGAGGTGCAGTGGATATGCGAGTGCAGCAAATGAAAGCTTCTCGGCAAATCAAAGGCGTTGAGGACAATCCCAAGGTCGCCGTTGGTCGACTTCGCAATGATGGGACTGTTACAAAGCACCAAGCAGTTTCACACACAGGCTTAAGAACGGTTGAGGCAAAACCTCGTACCCCTGGTGTACCATAGTTAAATAATTAATCATTGATTCCCCACTATTGTTGGCAATTTTCCTCCATGATTGAGGATTGATATCGACCCAACGCGCCATCTCTGGAGTCCAAATGAACATCCCAACCAAGACCAACGCTCAAGGGTGCTGTCAAGATTTGACGGCTACTGTAGCGTATGGATGTTGACATGGCTCTGCAATACTCATATTTGCTGCCACAATCCTCTTTCTTTATACCTATCGGGGTTTCTCAATAGCATGATTGGTTTAGTACTGAACATACTGGATGATATATGGAATGGTTTCTTGATGACGATTCATGGCTGGTTTGTTACTAGCAACACCCAATGGGATACCCAAAAATATGATTAATTTAGTACTAGACATGATCATTCATGGATGATTTGAGGGAAAACCTGTTTTGAGGAACCCTCACATAATTACTATGCAAGATGGGCTGGACCAGGATGACAAATGACATAGAGAATGTGTGGATTTCTTTTGAACCCATGAGCGTTTAAAATGTACATGCAAACACCTGCGAATGCATGTTCACGCATGTAAGCAGGTTTACATTCGGCAGATCCACGCATGGTGGTATACCCGAACATAGCTCGCTGGTTTCTTCATCAACATATTTGGTCGTGTTGGCGAGCTGGACCCAGCGAAATTCCCAGCACACCGCTAACAGCTGGCATCGTGAAATACTCGTCCTTGGTGATATGGCAAGCTGCGTGATAGCCGAGAATGGGTTCGATGAGGATCCGGTTCGGCCTGAGTTTCGTGTTCAGATTTTTGGGGAACAACCAAGGGTACAGAGTACCAGGAACCATGCGGTAATCTCAGCGAGAACTGCGCGCCTTCGAAGGCGTGGTAGCCATCCCAACGCGGGGCGCGTCGCGTCACTGAGGATCTTCATACTGCCAGGTTGAAGGCGCCGCCTGTGGGGGGGTTGCTGGGACTCCAGCTGAGGTTCGGTGGTTAAAACAGCTATGGATCATGGTTGACGTAGATGAATCAGCTGGTGAATGATAGGGAATCATAGCCTCCAATAATACGGGATATACCAACTATGTGGTGGTTTCTCAAGCCATAGGCAACCCCCGAAAATCCTTTGGCTATTACTATAAATGGTTAGTGAGGGATGATTTGGGGGGTCACATAGGACTTGAGAAACCAACATAAGGTGGCTGAAGTCACACCAAAATAACCATGGCGAATGTTGCCAGATACGATGCCTGCGGGACATCCAAGTGAGGAGGGCAAGGTCATTGGATTCATGGGAAGATGAACTTGGCATTTTGTCGGACTTGTTTTGTTGTTTTTGTGATGAAAACCAGCTGGCTACAGTGATATTTTTTGAAATTTCGCGGTCACAACTCGAAACGACAGCTTTTGATTGATTGGACATCCTTGACATTGCTTCGATTTTTTTGGTTTTTGTAAAATGCTGATCGAGAGCATAGCTATTTGCACACGTCAACATACTTGAACATTGCCACAATAAAGGTTGCCCGCCAGTGCATCTAGCTGAACGCAACCTTTCATTTCCAATCAGATGTGAGCAAATATGGAGCTGTCATTTCTACAGCCTCAAAATTCCAGCTTCACAACTGCTGGAAGACTTCCAACCTTGAAACAGCGTAAAGCAAGATGCTAAACCTCTAGCCTCTGCCCGGAACTCTATGGATGGTGGTTTCTCAATATAGGGGTACTCCCAAATCATCCTTTGTATCAAATATATGATTTATCACGACTTAATGTTGGATGATTCTAAACCAAATCATTATTTACAATATTTACAGTAGTAAACCAACCATTTTTTGGGTGCCCCCCCCTATGGGTTGAGACACGCCCAGACCTTCCCCTGAAGCACCAAACTTGGTTCGGCCCTGAGCCGCCCTCGGCAATGCCATTCTCCCAAGAGGAAGGGGCACCCAGGTACGGGTCAATCACGGGTCATGCTTATCATTCACGTTATGCAGTGGCCATGTTTTATGCGAAAAACGGTGTAGAAGGCATACAGGGTGATTTAAACATGGTACATGGGCCGGTGAACTACCAGTTTTAAAGCTTAGGCCTGTGGACATATTAGGTATATACAAGCTTGATGAGTGATATACGCGTTGCTTTCAAAGGTACTTGCAAATGGTTATATTCGGCTAGACCCCGACACTGCTAGTGCCCGACAGGATGAAAAGGAAGAAAAGGAAGAAAAGGAACAGGAAAAAACGCGACAGAAAGGGAAGCAGCCCGATCAGCAGCAACTTGTCTCCAATGTCAATTCTGCTGGATACATCATTGACATGCCTATATATTTTATGCATGCCGGATTCATGCAAAAGTAAATGCGTACACTGTGTACACATCGGGGTAGAACGAAAACCTGTTGCTGTTGCCTTGAAATGGGGGTTTCTCAATATAGGGAACCCCCAAAATAGGATGGTTTATCGCTATAAATAACTAGACGACGGTTGGCCCGAGAGCGAAAAAAGCGATGTTATAGCAGCCTCAAATATACGAAGCAAAAATAATAACGGATCGATTTACAGATGCAGCGAAAATGATGGTGAAGATGATGGTGATGATAATGAAGTCGAAGAAAATGATGGGAAGGTTGCGATGATGAAGCGTACCGGCGCAAAACGCACCACAACTTAACGTACCAGCGCAAAAAGTACCAGAGCAAAACCTACCAAGACAAAACGTACCAAGACCAAACGTACCACAGCAAAACGTACCAAGTCAAAACGTACCAGACAGCAAAACATACCAGAGCAAAACGCACCACAACCTAAGGTCCAAGACAAAGCGCGCCACATCAAAACGTACCAGCACAAAACGTACCAGAGCAAAACGTACCACAGCAAAACGCACCAGACAGCAAAACGTATCAAGACAAAACGTACCAAGACCAAACGCACCATAGCAAAACGTACCAAATCAAAACCTACCACAGCAAAACCTACCAGAGATTGAAAAGTACCACAACTTAACCCACCAGCGCAAAACGTACCAGCGCAAAACGTACCAAGACAAAACGTACCAAGACCAAACGTACCGCAGCAAAACGTCCCAAATCAAAACGTACCACAGCAACACGTACTAAGACAAAACCTACCACACCGCAAAACGTACCAAATCGAAACGTACCAAACCAAAATGTACCAGCGCAAAACGTACCAGCGCAAAACGTACCAAGACTCAGACAGCAAAACGTACCAAGACAAAACGTACCAAGGCCAAACCTACCACAGCACAACGTCCCAAATCAAAACGTAAACACAGCAAAACGTACCAAGACAAAACGTACCGCACCGCATAACGTACCGAATCAAAACGTACCAGCGCAAAACGTACCAGAGCAAAACGTACCACAGCAAAACGTACCACAGCAAAACGTACCACAGCAAAACGTACCACAGCAAAACGTACCACAGCAAAACGTACCAAGACAAAACGTACCGCACCGCATAACGTACCGAATCAAAACGTACCAGCGCAAAACGTACCAGAGCAAAACGTACCAAGACAAAACGTACCAAGGCCAAACCTACCACAGCACAACGTACCAAGTCAAAACGTACCAGACAGCAAAACGTACCAGAGCAAAACGTACCAAGACAAAACGCACCAAGACCAAACGTACCACAGCAAAACGTACCATATCAAAACGTACCGCAGCAAAACGTACCAAGACAAAATGTACCACACCGCAAAACGTACCAAATCAAAACGTACCAAAGCAAAACGTACCGCAGCAAAACGTACCAAGACAAAATGTACCACACCGCAAAACGTACCAAATCAAAACGTACCAAAGCAAAACGT
>VSDK01004314.1:480310-509105 GCA_009767595.1 Symbiodinium kawagutii | reverse complement strand
AGATCTAGATCTGCAGGTGTGAGGTTGAGAAGATCTAGATCTGCAGATGTTGATGATGCTGATGTGATGATGTACAGATGTTGATCATGCAGATGTGAGTTGTGGAGATCTAGATCTGCAGATGTGAGTTGTGAAGATCTAGATCTGCAGATGTGAAAGTTTGAAGATCTAGATCTGCAGACGTCAGTTGTGAAGGTCTAGATCTGCAGATGTGAGGTTGTGGAGATCTAGATCTGCAGATGTGAGTTGTGAAGATCTAGATCTGCAGATGTGAGGTTGTGGAGATCTAGATCTGCAGATGTGAGTTGTGAAGATCTAGATCTGCAGATGTGAGTTGTGAAGATCTAGATCTGCAGATGTGAGTTGTGAAGATCTAGATCTGCAGATGTGAAAGTTTGAAGATCTAGATCTGCAGACGTCAGTTGTGAAGGTCTAGATCTGCAGATGTGAGGTTGTGGAGATCTAGATCTGCAGATGTGAGTTGTGAAGATCTAGATCTGCAGATGTGAGTTGTGAAGATCTAGATCTGCAGATGTGAGTTGTGAAGATCTAGATCTGCAGATGTGAGTTGTGAAGATCTAGATCTGCAGATGTGAGTTGTGAAGATCTAGATCTGCAGATGTGAGTTGTGAAGATCTAGATCTGCAGATGTGAGTTGTGAAGATCTAGATCTGCAGATGTGAGTTGTGAAGATCTAGATCTGCAGATGTGAGTTGTGAAGATCTAGATCTGCAGATGTGAGTTGTGAAGATCTAGATCTGCAGATGTGAGTTGTGAAGATCTAGATCTGCAGATGTGAGTTGTGAAGATCTAGATCTGCAGATGTGAGTTGTGAAGATCTAGATCTGCAGATGTGAGTTGTGAAGATCTAGATCTGCAGATGTGAGGTTGTGGAGATCTAGATCTGCAGATGTGAGGTTGAGAAGATCTAGATCTGCAGATGTTGATGATGCTGATGTGATGATGTACAGATGTTGATGATGCTGATGTGATGATGTACAGATGTAGATATACAGCTGATTTTTTACGAAGAACCCTTCGCAGGCGCTCTCGGGAAAAACTATTGGATGATTTCGGGGGTAGCCCTATGACTTGAGAAACCACCAAATAGCTCAGCCGCTTTCTTTCAACAGTGTCTTGGCACAGCGAAAGCAACTTTCGAGCAGCTTGTGGGTCCCAAATCCTCTACCTTTGGTGGCAGCACTGAGTGATACACTGCCAGCTGCACACGAGCTGCTAGGAAGCTGTTGAAATAGCACCTGGTGGAGTCAATGGTGTGACCCCTGCTGTTGTTCGTGGGTTTTGACGAAATCTCCCCGGGTATATGCGATGACGCAAGACAGCTGCCTGCCATGCTGAGCAAGACTTTTTCCTTCCTGTTCTTCAACCTCGGAGCAGTAAGGGACGCCGAGCAGACGTTCCCCGCTTCACGACAGTCGGGGTGGTGAGATTCATCAATGGATTTGGAGGGTTGTGAAACCACCGCGGGGTGAACCACCAACAAAAAGACCCAAAAGAGTCACAGGTGCAAGGCCGACACCATCCGAAGGAAACGAAAATTCCAAAACCTATGCGAGGATGGAAAGAGCAGCGCCATCCCAACCCAAGTCTTTGTCCTTCAGCTCGTCAACAGCATCGCGCAGAAACCGTGCCATTTGAGCAGCCAAAAGTGACTCTAGGTTGGCCACAGTTGGTGCAGTCATTGTGGGAAACGCATGCTGACAATGGCGTGGCAGGCGTGACTCAAACGTTATTTCGTAGCCGACCCTCGCACGACCCTCATGCGCCACCTGTGCAGCGAGGTGAACATGGCCACCACCATGGCCTCCTTTTAGTGGCACTATTTTCGGTCAGCATGCACGTGTTCTCGATTTACACTGTCAAAATGCGCATAACCATACACACGTGCCGAATCGCCTGGTTCCTCATCAAAAGTCAGTTTAGCAACTCCGTGACTCTGAGTGTAGCACATTTTTCGCCATTTCCGGGGAAGGTTGCTTGACAATTCGGCAACATGGCGCACAACCTGGATAGCATTGACAGCGGAACCGTTTGATCGCGGTCAAATCTACAACAACTGGTATTTGACCCAGTGAAACAAATTGCTTCATGAGGGGTATCACTTGGTAGAGTTGTAAGGCAGCACTAACTTGAAATTTGGTTAAGGTTGGTTGGCCAAGGTTGGTTGGTGGGTTATGTTGGGTTGTTTGGTTGATCACTTGGTAGAGTCCACTTGGTTGAAGGAAGTACCCCAGCTTCCAACCCTGGCAAGGGGCCTGGCCATGCGAAGCGCAACCAAGCAAGCAAGCAACCAGCGTTACCCATCAACCAGCGGTATCAACATGCATTGATCCGTCGTTGATGATCATAAAGCATCATTCCCTAGGTATCAACAGCCAATAAGTTGATTTGAAACATATGTGTGTTTCTCAAGATAGGGAACCCTCCAGATCATCCATTAACCATTATTTTTTGTAATAACCCAAGCATTTTAAGAAACCACCATATATTCTACAACTGATCCGGTCGATCTCTGGTTGTTCTTTACTCACCCATTCAGGTGGCTCCAGCCAGAGTTGTGTCAACTCTTATCAACATACCTGGCACATGACACAACAGCTTGCGGGATCAGGGGAGACGAACTGAGGGACGAAGGATTGGGAAGCCACATCTTGAGGAACCTGAGTGACTCGGTTGCTGCGCCTCAAACCTGTTTCGGTTCAAATTTTCTCATGGAATTTCCCTTGATCTTTCTGAATTTCTCATAGACAACTTGGTCCATGCTTGGGCTCCCATTTTGCCATGAGTTCACTGAGGTCCCTGACATGTCAAGCCGTCGGGAGGTGAAGTGCATAGCCTTGGAAGTCGGTTGATTCACCAAGCCTTTGAGTTGCATTCCTGTGGTGAGCTTGTCAACCCCCAAGACATGTAGCACTGTAGCACTATCACCAAGCTATGCAAACACCAGGAGCACCAGGCTCCACAGCCATCACTGGCGGAAGCCAAGACATACACTGCCGTCAGTGATCCGTCAC
This sequence comes from Symbiodinium kawagutii, assembly GCA_009767595.1. Lineage (NCBI taxonomy): Eukaryota > Dinophyceae > Suessiales > Symbiodiniaceae > Symbiodinium > Symbiodinium kawagutii. Next base: position 506,070 of record VSDK01004314.1, on the reverse strand, counting down.
GATGCTTTTGTTGGCATTTCGCAATTGCCGTCGCAAGGCATTGAGCTGAAAAATGTGAAATTGATCTACAACAATCAGGACGCAGGGGAAGTGCAAGATGGGAGAGAGAGAGTCAGCGACGGACACTTTCATTTTCATGATTCATTCTCTTGTTTGTTGTTGTTGTTGTTGTTGTTGTTGTTGTTGTTGTTGTTGTTGTTGTTGTTGTTCTTTTTCTTGTTCTTGTTATTGTTTTTGTTAGTTTTGTTGTTATTGTTGTTGTGTGTTGTGGCATTTGTTGTTGTGTGTTGTGGCATTTGTTGTGGTAGTTGGTGGCAGTGACAGTTATGGTTGTCGCTGCGTTTTGCCTTCTTTTTCTATCTTTTTCTCGCTTGTTGTTTTAGTTGTTGTTGTTGTTGTTGTTGTTATCATTATTATTGTTGTGTGTTGTGGCGTTTGTTGTGGTAGTTGGTGGCAGTGGCGGTTGTGGTTGTTGCTGCGTTTTGCCTTCTCTTTCCATCTTTTTTCCGCTTGTTGTTTTAGTAGTAGTAGTAGTAGTAGTAGTAGTAGTAGTAGTTGTTGTTGTTGTTGTTGTTGTTGTTGTTGCTGCCGCTGCTGTTGTTTCTGCTGATCAACCCTAGTTTTACAGTGCTGTGAATAAGTGTCACAAAGCACAATCAGATCAATGTAGCCATCATGAACCAATTCTGTAAGGGATATTTAATCATAATGAATTAGCATCAAAAATGATGAACCAATAGGGTAATAGTATGTAATTGTATTGTAGTATGAGTCATGATCCAGATCACAACGGCTACATGGGTCGTTTCTGGCTATCCGTCACGTTGCCGCGGCACCGCACCAGGTCTTTCGGGAGTCAGATCAAGAGGCGCACGAGGTGCACCAGCGAACGTTCACCATTGTGAACCATGTTTATTAACAGGGAATATCAGATATATCATTTTCACCAGTGGTTAACCCACCATTTCCTAGGGACGATAATTTTCACCAACGGGTTGATTAATAACCATGATGTTCCCTAGTGAAAATGATATTCCCTAGAAAATGGTTGGTCAACCAGCATTATATTCCCTATAAACCATGATATTCCCTGAAAGAGTGGTTGGTGAATCCTTAACGAGATGGGTCAGCGTATTCGGTAAGAATCAACAGTGCTCATGTCTTATTGCTTTTCGTGGTCGTTTCATGATTTGTGTTCCTTTTTGTTGCTGTTCTTTCCCTTTCTTTTTGATTTTCCTTCTTTTGAATGGTAAAGTCTTTCATGCTTGATGACACTTTGAGGGTTTCAGTCTCATTCTATCCACACAGATTTCCAAGCATGCCGGCTAGGTCACAGTTCTGTAAAGGTGTGCAAAATCGAAAACGCGCCCCTGGGTGCGGGGAAGTGCTCGTCATGAAAGCTAGCAGTAGCTGTTTTCATGTATGGCTTAGCTGACTGCAGATCTGGCCTTGTGACTCCGCATGCGCCTCTCTGGTTCCTCATGCAATTCCTTAGGCAACCGACTGTTTACAGCTGAACCAGGATCTCAAGGCATACTTTGAAGCCAAGATGAATGAGCTGAAAGTGCAATCGACCATGGAAGATTTCACGATGCTTGGCTGCGATCACAGAGCTTAGCGGTGGAGATCGCTGCACGCAGACTAATCCCACGATGACCGACTGGAAGCCTATCACGGTGTGGGGAAGATGCCGGGCTTTCCAGGGATGAAAGTGCGAGGATCAACGGCTAAGCGGCAAGATTGGAGTGGCGATAGCAATCGATGATTATGTCATTTGGTAAATATTTATTGTATGGTTCGTATGGGTCTAAGGTTATTCCAGCGGAGTTGAGCCAAGTTTCAGTCACTGGAAGGTTTCTACGCTGGTCAAGTGTCACCGCGATTAGCAATCTCATAAATTAAGTTCCACAACCAGCGAAGAAACTTGGCAGCCATGGGCTTACCAACCAAGCCTTTGTCAGCTTTTGACCATTGATGTCAAACTGGGGGCCTGCGCCTGCTGAGGATTCCTGAAGGGGGCGTGAAAGATCAGGGATCCTCTTTGTATCTTGCCGACGCTAAGAAATATCAGCAGCTTTTGAAGAGCCTGGAAGGAACCAGAATTTGGAGTGCGAAAGAGTGGGCCCTTCGCCTGGCTACCTATGGACAAATGTAGATCGATAGATAGATAGATAGATAGATAGATAGATAGATAGATAGATAGGTATGTAGGTATGTAGATAGGTAGGGAGATAGAAAGATAGATAGATAGATAGATAGATAGATAGATAGATAGATAGATAGATAGATAGATAGATAGATAGATCGATAGATAGATAGATAGATAGATAGATAGACAGATAGATAGATAGGTAGGTAGATAGATAGATAGATAGATGGACAAATAGATAGATAGATAGATAGATAGATAGATAGATAGATAGATAGATAGATAGGTAGATGGGTAGATGGGTAGATGGGTAGATAGGTAGATAGGTAGATAGATACAAAGATAGATAGATAGATAGATAGATAGATAGATAGATAGATACAAAGATAGATAGGTAGATAGGTAGATAGGTAGATAGGTAGATAGATAGGTAGGTAGATAGGTAGATAGGTAGATGGGTAGATGGGTAGATGGGTAGATAGGTAGATAGGTAGATAGGTAGATAGATACAAAGATAGATAGATGGATAGATAGATGGGTAGATAGGTGGATAGGTAGATAGGTAGATAGGTAGATAGGTAGATTGGTAGATAGGTAGATAGGTAGATAGGTAAATAGGTAGATAGATAGATAGATAGATAGATAGGTAGGTAGATAGGTAGATAGGTAGATAGGTAGATAGGTAGATAGGTAGATAGGTAGATAGGCAGATAGGTAAATAGATAGATAGATAGTGAGATATGTTTCTGAGACCGACAGTCAAACAACTAGAGATTTTTTGAGCGCAAAGAGTTGAGAACATCAGAGGTGCCCAGCCAGCCCCACCACAATCCAGCCGTGTAACTTACTTTTCATTTTTTTTTGGATTTGTGTGCTGCAAATCCCAAAATAACAATGCCATTCACTTCACTTGGATCATCCAAAACGCACATTGATATTCATGCGAGTTCAACTGATTTCCTTCCATGGGTAAATACAAGTGGGTGCAGTCAATGACCACTCATGATGTTGGTACGAACCTTTCGTGCGTTTTTTTGGCATCTGGCAGCATGAGGTACAAGACCCTTGACTTGAAGGATTTGAGTGTATCCTTTGCACCCACGGAGCAGGAGCTCTAGCCGTGAGTTTCCCCTACAGGTTGACCTGTTTCATAGCTATACCCAAGATGCCTTACGACCGGCCTCAGATTGAGATTCGAAAAGAGAGTGGCCCGATGGAAACACCCCGAGATTTTGCAGCTTCTGGGGCCGTGTGAGCCTCGACGCGCTTCAGGAGTCTAAAGAAGATCGGTCCAATGTGATACATCCGGTGACGGCTGCCTTGAAGGTCACGGCCGAAGCCATGCTCTGACCCTTTACGACTCTGCACTCTGGCAATGATTAACAGTGGTTAATAATGGTTGATGACAGGGGGCAACAACCAACAACAATGGTTAACGAATGAATCAACACTGCTGACGTTTGTTGCTGTCCTATTTCTATGTTGAAAGCGACCCACTGTGTTTTGCTGTCAACGGGTGAAATGGCAACGGCAGCGATAAACATAGTACATAGTGAAGGGGAACCTTTCGTTCGTACTTTTTGATCTTTTTGCCACTATTTGGCCTGACTCCTTTTCATGGGCTTCCTCGGCGCTTTGTTGGCAGAATGAGTGGTGGGTGATCTCAATCTAACTTGGGGTGTTCCTTTACCAAGCTTTCCTCAAACACCACATGCGCATGTGTGCTGACTTGTTCCTATATCATTTAGGGGTCTATATCATTTAGGGCTTCCGCCACACAGAGGGACAGCAGGCGACTAAGGGAATGAACCATTTTTGGTCAAAGTCGGCATCCGGGAAAGGGTACCCCCCCTATCAAATCAAAAAGCGACAGCGTCCTACGTCAATTTTTCCCTGACGCGATCCCTCTGCTTCACGCTGGGTCAGCGGATACATGGGCGCAACGTCACATCGTCGCTGATGCTGTCCCATGGTCGCTGCTTGCAGGTGGGCTACACGTACGAGAAACAGAAAGGCAAAGGCATTTGGCAATTGGAGGCCGCCTGGGGAGTGTCCTGCGACACGCGATGACTGCATGGTCATCAAGGAGGGGTTGGGTTGAAATTACAGATTTTTCCAATTGTAATTACAGCAATGATTTTGAATTAGAGGACGTTATACCGCGAGGTTTTGGATCCATGGGTGATCCTTCCAGTTTGACGGGTCGCTTGGGGTGGATTGGTTCTGTATCCTGCTTGATCAATAGCGGTTCGCCATCATTTTCGGAAAAACCAGCAACCCATCAGACTAGCAGCCAACCAAAAGGACTCGCAACCAACACAGAGTTCTGTTTGGAATGGTTTTACATGTTTTACCCACACCATTGTTCGTTTGAAAATACAATGCATGAATCAGTAATGCAACGAAGAGTCAATCAAGGTTGGAATGTTCAGCCTGGCAGCGCAAATCTGACTGTCAAGTGTTTGTAACACCGTTTGCCGCAGCTGAGCCTGTTCTGTTGATGAGAATGTCTTTGGAGTGCAGAATCTGACGTTGTACTCGCCATCTTCAATTACAGGTCGGTGTGGGTTGAGATCAGTCCCAGGACGCCCCAGGTATGCTGTGAACAGACAATTGACAATTCTCCTTCGAATTGTGTGTATAATTACCGACAGCAGGGGTGGTTTGATTTCTAAGCCAATGGTCGTTGCTACTTCTGTGCTTCTTGTGGTGGATCTGTCGCTGCCGCTGGTGCCATCGCGTGGAGTGTACCTCTGAGTCTGTTGTCATGTGCTCTTGCTCGCGTGCTGTGCAGGGTCAAGGCGAGACTTATGGAAAGGGACCTCAATAGCCAGGATCATTGCCCCACAGTTCAACCGCGAGTTTCCCTTCAGAAGCCCAATTGTGGGTGCGATGCAGAAAAAAACCTCGCTTGCAGCAAAGGTTCCAGCTGATTGTTTGCTGAAGCCGCTGGTCAGGTGGATCTTAAACCGATTAAGATTCAGATGAGCCGCTCACGAGTAAGAGGCGACAGTTGCTGCTGTTGTTGCTGCTGTTGTGTTGTAGTTGGGGTCAGCGGTTAGGGGTCCAAGTTGTACCCCCAAAAGCAAGCATTGTAAGAGGATGGTACGACGACTTTTGCTAGCTGGCCTTGATGAGATTGTTTGCGCTGCGCGTGGCAAAATGGTTGAAGAGTGTCGACTCCCATGTTGGTCCTTTCATAGAGTATTCCAAGACAAGACACTAGTTTCCAAGATCAACATTGGAAGAAATTGTTGAACTGATGAATTTCGCAATGGAGAACCGCGCATTCTAAGATGATTTATGTATCAAGTCACGCGGAAAACTTCCATTGCCGGGCAAATGCCAATGATCTGTGTGCCGGCTTGGTCCGTAGGGCACTTCCAAGTGCCAATCTCTCCAAATGAATCATCAAAACACCGTGGTTGCCACAGTTGGGCGGTAAAATTAGCTCTGTAACTGTCGCCAGAGTCTGTATAGCCAGTTCTGCTACAGATATACAATTATATCTATATGGTGGTTTCTCAGAACGGGGGATCCCGAAAAATGGGTGGCTTCTTATTATAAACGGTGAGTAAGCTGGATGATCACTGGGGGTACCTCTATGACTTGAGAAACCAGCAAATAGCTCAGCAGCTTTCTTTCAACAGTGTCTTGGCACAGCGAAAGCAACTTTCGAGAAGCTTGTGGGTCCCAAATCCTCTACCTTTGGTGTTGTAGTCTATCATAGCCTGTACATAACAGAACCTGCACGCGATGGGCACCCTGCGGCCAGGCATGTTGGCACTCAACGACGTTCTGAGTCATCGGTCGGAAGACCTGAAACGGAAGGCAAGATCGGCTCAGTGGGCTGGCATCAGAATCCCATCGCTGAAATCAACTTGATGGTGTCTGCTCCAGTGGGGTCTCTTTCTACAATCATTATTCATTATTCATTATTCGTTATTCGTTATTCGTTATTCATTATTCATTATTCAGTATTCATTATTTATTATTCATTATTCATTATTCATTATTCATTATTCATTATTCATTATTCATGATTCATTATTCATTATTCATTTTTCATTATTTATTATTCATTATTCATTATTCGTTATTCGTTATTCGTTATTCATTATTCAGTATTCATTATTTATTATTCATTATTCATTATTCAGTATTCAGTATTCATTATTTATTATTCATTATTCATTATTCATTATTCATTATTCATTATTCATTATTCATTATTCATTATTCATTATTCATTATTAATTATTCATTAATTATTCATTATTCATTATTCAGTATTCAGTATTCATTATTCATTATTCATTATTCAGTATTCATTGTTCATTATTCATTATTCAGTATTCATTATTCATTATTTATTATTCATTATTCAGTATTCAGTATTCATTATTTATTATTCATTATTCATTATTCATTATTCATTATTCATTATTCAGTAGTCAGTATTCATTATTTATTATTCATTATTCAGTATTTTCAGTATTCATTATTTATTATTCATTATTCATTATTCAGTATTCAGTATTCATTATTTATTATTCATTATTCATTATTCAGTATTCATTATTCATTATTTATTATTCAGTATTCAGTATTCATTATTTATTATTCATTATTCATTATTCATTATTCATTATTCATTATTCATTATTCAGTATTCAGTATTCATTATTTATTATTCATTATTCATTATTCATTATTCATTATTCATTATTCATTATTCATTATTCAGTAGTCAGTATTCATTATTTATTATTCATTATTCAGTACTTTCAGTATTCATTATTTATTATTCATTATTCTTTATTCAGTATTCAGTATTCATTATTTATTATTCATTATTCATTATTCAGTATTCAGTATTCATTATTCATTATTCATTATTCATTATTCATTATTCATTATTCATTATTCATTATTCACTATTCATTATTCATTATTCATTATTCATTATTCATTATTCAGTATTCAGTATTCATTATTTATTATTCATTATTCAGTATTCATTATTCATTATTCATTATTCAGTATTCAGTATTCATTATTTATTATTCATTATTCATTATTCAGTATTCAGTATTCATTATTCAGTATTCAGTATTCATTATTCATTATTCATTATTCATTATTCATTATTCATTATTCATTATTCATTATTCATTAGTCATTATTCAGTATTCAGTATTCATTATTTATTATTCATTATTCATTATTCAGTATTCAGTATTCATTATTTATTATTCATTATTCATTTTTCAGTATTCATTATTCATTATTCATTATTTATTATTCATTTTTCAGTATTTATTATTCATTATTCATAATTACTCATGATTACTATTATTGTCATCATGGACATCAACTCTATCTTTTGCATCCCCACGTACTGTCGGTCTACACCATTTTCTATGATCAATCATCCACTATTTTCATCAGCGCCGTTGCCAGCCGTACAGGCGCCATTGCCATCCTCCACCCGGCCTCAGCATCACGTACATTGGTGGCTTCTTGAAATAGGGACTGGGTGGTTTATTACCATGAGCAGTTCGTATTGGATGATCTTGGGGGTCCCCTATTTTGAGAAACGCTTGTGCGATTATCCCCATTCATCCCGAGAACCCATCGTTTCCAATCTTCATCACTGCCATCCTCGAATTTCACCGTCACAACCATCATCGTTCAGCAGATCATATCGAGCCTCTTGCACCCACTCTTCAAACCATTTGCTTTCGTCTACCCTCCCTGGGCCTCGGGTATCTTTGTTTTTCAATTTCCTAGCCCTATGCTTCCAATTACCATTACGATGGGTAACCAGCTGGTTTCTACCATTATTGCAACCGGGGTTGGTTGCCTACTACATGGCAACTGGTTGCGCGGTAGGCTTCCTTCGGTCCATGGGTGGCAAGAGCTTCGCCAGGTTGAGGACGAATTAAAGAAAGATCTGCACCTGGACCTGAAGAAACTGAACAAAGACCGCGACAGAGCGAAGGTGCGAAGAGCGCGGTGCGTCCAAAAACTTGGGACGGTGGGCGATGATCAAAAAACCATCGTCTTCGAGGGGGTACCAGCATGTATTCCCCAGCTGAGCTTTCTTGTCGTCGCGCAAATTCTTGGAGACGCTTCCATCTTTTGTTCTTCAAAATTTAGTAACCAGCCAGATTCAGGTCAGGGCTATCATCTTTGTTGGAAAACGCCACCACCCACGATTCATGTTCAAACGATGCCATGTGCTGCGAATTGTTTGCCCAGATGCGCTACATCGAATTGTTCGCCAAGAGTGAGAAGGCTAAGGGTGAGAAGGCGCACTGGGACACAAAAAAAAGGACGCAGGAAGAATGCGAGCGCAGGGTGATGGCAAGTGACGACAATCTTGTTGGATTGGAGTGTATCAATACATAGGGTACTGCATAATCCTTGATTCTCCCTGATTATCAATCAAAGTAAACTCCATTCATAGCACCTTGATAAGCGAGGATGAGGCAATGCTATTGTAGCAGTTTATTCCGCATCTCCTACGCTTTCCTTTGTAAACTCGATGATGTTTAGGTTTCGAGGTGCGAGACTTGAAGGTACAGGTAGAGATGACCAACGGACAGCTGGGACTGAAGTCCTATAAACACACATCGGTGAGAAAGAGATACAGATATCACATAGACACATATGTATTCCATGTACATACATGCGCCTAATGCATACTTTCCACAACATTATATGGCACACTTACGTGCCTATATGCACCTCACAGGCCAATATCTTGGAAAAAGCGGGATTCAGATCACAAACCGAGCTTTCCCAACCAAAATGAATAAAAAACACATGGGTTATGGTTCCAAAAACATCTGGCTTCACCAAGCCACCGGGTCTTGCCAACCTTCCCCAAGCCGCCATTCTGGTGCAGGGTCGCCTGGAAGAGAAAGAGGAGAAGGCCGTGCCGAACTCCATCACTGACTTAGCCAGTTCAGAGGGTCGTACAGACCCGGGTTGGATCTTGCAGACTAAGCGATACCTATGATTACATGGTGGTTTTTCAAAATTGGGAACCCAACAAATGGTTGATAATGGATGATTTCGGGCGCCCCTATTTTGAGAACCCCCCACATATGCACATACACATAGACATGCTGCATTTGTAATCATTTGTACATACGCGCATTCGATGGGGGCTGAGAGGGACTGGCACTGCCAGGCATTTTTTGATGAGAGGGATGGACTGTTGACTCAACACCTTCGATATGAGATCAGTATGTGTGAGCCAATAGACTGCGCTCTGGGCTTCAACTGTTCACCTGCATGTAGGCTACCTTCAGTTAGATCCAAACATCATCAGGATTCTAAAGCAATGATTCGATGATGAGAAGGTTGACTCGCTACCTATCCCTGGCAGCTTCTGTTGGCTACTCCTAAATCGGTCCTTTCTCTTTCATCATCAATCATATTTCAAGGTTCACGCTCACAATGTGTTGCGTATTGACTTTTCGCATTGGTTTCCAGCTGGGGAGCCAAGTTCTAGGATTTACTGCAGCATGTTTTCCTGAAACATTTGGTGGTTTCCAAAAATTGGGAGCCCCCCAAAATGGATGGTTTATTACCAACAATGATTACTATTGGATGATAACTGGGGGATCTCTATGCTGAATTGAGAAACGCCTATCTCCACTTTCAGCTGGTTTTTTCCCTACTCAGCGCAGCAGGAGCTGGATTGGCTGACGTTGGTCTTGCCCCTGCAGTTGCTGGCATCTGAAGCTTGGCACAGCTGGGGTTGCCTGGGATGTTGGGGGTTTCTCAAGCTGTAGGTAAACCCCGAAAATGATTGGTTTATTACTAGAAATGGTGTATAAAGGATGATTTAGGGGCACACCTATTTTAAGAAACGACCCTATGGTTGAAACCCCGCAAAGGTAGCTTAGAACTCCCAGAATTCACCATGCTTCGTTTCCGGTAGCTGGACAAGCCTGTTCGGCTGGGTGGAAGATTCGGCGGATTCGATTGTGCTGGGTCCCGGCATGGCGCTGTGTCAGCAACCGTTGAGGGATCACCGGCAGCTGAGGAGCGATACCGATGCAGTGAAAACCAACACGACAAACCACCGGCGCCTTGGCGTGAACCAAGTGGTCCAAGTTGGTCATAGGTTTCTCAATGGATCGGGGGTACCCCAAAGCTAAATTACCATGGTTCATGTTGGCTGGTTAACTGGTTTATTATGATTCTTTACCATGAATGGTTGGTTTTATATACTATGATTCAGTACTGTAAATGGTGAATGTTTGATGATTTGAGGGTCTCCTATTTTTCAGAAGCACCCCTTGAGGGAGAACCGGGGGTTCGGACAGCAATGGTGGGATGCAACGTGTTGAGGATGCAACCATAGTGTTTGTGGTGGGAGACATTTTCCAAATAGTACCAAGCATTGCCGCCACGTTAGTTGGTTCAAATGTCAATAGAAAAAGCCTGGGTTTGAGGGTCTGAGCCCCCAGATTTGGTTTGCATGGCTGTTACCGCATACAAGTTCTGGGAAAGTTCGTTTGGGAAGTCATCCTCGCGCGAAAACAGGTGTGAGAGAGCTTTGATGTGGAGCTGAACATCTACAGACATGCAGTGCACTTTCTCGATCCCCGGAAACGACATACAATCATACCATACAAAGACAGAAAGTGGATGGAACGCCAGCATGACAACTAGAGAACAACCAGGTCAAATAGCAGTCTGTCCATGAACAGCAAGACTCGACAACAAAACCCTTGGCCAAAATCCAGAAATCACGGAAATTCAGAACTTCGGAGCTACCCCAGAGGCTTTGGCAAGTTTGCGACACAACGTCTCCAACTTGTTTTGCTGGGATTGTTTCGGAACACCTGGGCATGCCTTTTGTACCCTTCGTATCCCTTTGTTTCCAATGTTGAATTGTGTGCCATGGATAGAAACAGCTCAAATTCACATAGTGCCCAAGAAGTTTGTTAGCATGGCTGTTCTGGCCCACTATTTTGACCATAACACTTGTGTGGAGCAACCTGTTGGGCACAACAGTTGTGTCTAGACACAACAAATGTCCAAAGTACATGAGAATCGTGGAGCAGATCTGAGAGAGATTGACAGAAGAGGGGAGAAGAGAGGATAGAACGGGGGATAAGGGAGGAGAGGAGAGGAGAGGAGAGGAGAGCAGAAGAGGGGGGAAGAGAGGAGAGGAGGGGAGAAGAGAAGAGAAGAGAAGAGAAGAGAAGAGAGGAGAGAAGAGAGGAGAGGAGAAGAGAATGCAAGATGCGAAGATGTAAGTTGTGAAGACGTGAGATGCGCAGATGTCTTTCCTCCCCAGGAAAGGAAAGCTAGTGGTACTTTGTACTAGATATGATCTTTGTTATACTGATGCAATCCAATTGTTGTGAATCCTGAGGCACGTCCACTTTGCAGTTCCAATTTGCTTTCAATAAGTTGTTACAGACTATCTGCGATATGCAGGCGGTCCAGCCGCCTATGTCAACTGACAAGGGGCGGATTAAATTGTTTGTTGAAACCCTGCGTTTGACCAATTTACATATGGTCAGTTGATTGGGTTGGTTCGGTTGGTTGGGTTGGTCGGTTCGGTTGGTTCGGTTGGATGGTTGGTTGGTGGGACACCACCATGCTGGAACAAGACGTACCGTTGGGAGCCTGAAATCTGAGGCCGAGGACAAGAAAGCCGAGCCAAGCAGCAAGTGGTCGTGGGCCCGGGCGAAGGGCATGGCGAACGCCTTCTTGTTCAATGCCGATGCCGGGTACAAACAAACTTTCTCTCTCGCCACTTGGATGGCGCAGGATCTGCAAAGTTGAGGCAGCCAAGCTTGACAACCAACCATCAGATTTAGCAGGATGAATGGCGTTGGAGAAGTCCACGGTGTTCCCTGGCACACGGAGAATTCATATCAGGCCATGAAAACCTTGGTCAATGCTTTGTCATTGGTTGGTTATTGGTTGGTTATTGGTTGGTTGTTGCTTGCTTAATTATTCGTAGCTGGTTGGCTGGCAAATGGTTGGTTTGTGTTCGGTGAGGGGTTGGTCATTGAATCATTAGTCGGCTAATCATTCGGTGGTTGCTTATTGTTTCAAGAATCATTGCTTGTTGGTTGGTTACCAGTTGGTCATTGTTTGGCCAATGACTGGCTATTGGTTGGTTATTGGTTGTTTAAGGGAAACTTCCGTGGCAAGTTCAAGAACCTGTACCCCATTGGTCACTGTTGGTTCTACTCAATTCCTATCTGCTGGTTGTCCAGAGCTTGCTGTTATCCTAGACGAAATCGATCGAAGTCGGTACTTTTCCGATAATCATTCCTGGCCACGACCAAGCAGTAAGCATCATCCAACCCCAGTTGACCACCAATTCATTCGAACGAGCCTTGACGCAGCCTCGAGGAAGACGGCGGCGCTGCGGAGAGCCAGACTGCTCAGGTGCGGTCAAAGCCCTGCGGCAAATGTGGTCCTCAGAAGCCATCACATGTTCTTAATCGTGCATTTCGACCATATACTTCATACATTAACCTTGAAGTATTCACCATGTGTTACCCAATGTTACCCAATAGTAAGCGACGATTAATCATTATAATTTGCCATCCACGTACTCTTCAGTTTATCCACGCATGATAGTAACCCCCCAACCATCCCAGTGATGATAATTTAAGGGGGTACACCTTTCATGGACAACCCGACTGATTGTTGGTCATCAAGCCCTAGTGTTGATGATTGCTGTTTGTTCCCATCATTTGTCACTCTTGGTTCAAGAGGTTCTTATTGCTGCGTGAAAAACATCTTGCTGTTGTAGTGTTTTGATTAACCGCGCCCCAACTGTGTCAAAATATGCTTTGAGCAAGGGCAAGTCCATTGGAAGTTCTTCTTTTCGAACTGTACACTGAGGTCCTTCCAGATTCCGCCCTATTGGCCATGATCACTATTACATTTCAATATATTGTACTTCAATAATTACCACTACAATATGTTTTAACATGACATGGAGGGGCTACTATTACCATTATCAGCCATGATTTGCCACCAAGTTCGTTTGGCTTGCACAGGTCAGCCAAGAAGAAGACAGAGCTGAGAGCTTTCATTCTGCTGAGGTGGGATCGCGAGGATTGGAAGGCACATGTGGCGCTAGTAGTACTCATTAGCCTGATGGTCACCTGGTTCAGTAGATCATGGTTCAGTATCCTGCTCACATCTCAGAAACGAGCAGAATACGCAGATCTCTGCTTGTTCTCTTGTCGCCCTGGGTTTTTATTCATGTCGTCGTGGCGGCGAAAACGCGGTACCTGGAAAGCAGCACTTCAAAAGCTACATGACATGCGGGTACAAGACACACAAGGATGCACATCTGTAACGATTGAGCTAAGGAGTCTAGTCATTTGCAGCGTTCATGCAGGCAGTATGAGTCATTGTCATAGCCGTTGCCATTTGGCCACTGCGCACTATCATTAATTACAGCTTTTGGCCATTGTGGACCGTAATACTCATTATGAAACAATCTTATATAATTGTTTTTAATCATGATTAACACATAATTCAGCAATGAAGCAAATGCACTACCGCTAATCACTACTGGCCACTAATAACCAGCAACCATCATCCGAGCGAATGACCATAATCAGTAAAAAAAAGGCAATCATATTATTGAACCATAACTATAACCACGGTGATGATGATGATGATGATGATGATGATGATGATGATGATGATGATGAATGGTGTTTCCGTCATTCTGCAAGCATGGCATGAAATCAGATTTTGCATGAAATTATGTATATATATATGTTTATATCAGTATTGCCAATAATCATATTGCTAATAATGATCATATTGCCAATAATCGGAACAACACTAATGATACGAACAATCATAATCATATAAATGATAATGATATTAATAATGATAATGATAACAATCATCATAAGAATTGGCACTCCTTGGAAACAAACAGAATGGTCGCAACAAACCAACACCAACTCATTGGAAAACCTTGGCACCAGGAAGACGGAGCTGAGACAAATCAGGAGCGGTGTCAGAATGGTCTGTTGGGATGTGGGGGTTCCTCAAGCCATTGGGAACCCCCAAGTTGCTATGGATGGCTTAAGTACTTTAAATGCTTCATAAAAGATGTCGAACTGTTGGGATGTGAACTGCTATGCATTTATGGTTTCGCAGGTGAACAACTACTGCTACGGCTTCGCAGGCTTACGACCTATGGCCACATGCGACCCATCGTTGCTTTATGGCGAGCTACGTCTTGGATCCCAAGGATCCAAGACCTTCGGGGGGTTCAAATCTCAGCAGTTACCAGCTCCCCCAATTTTTAAAAGAAAACAGCATGGACTGGAAGTTTTGTTTTGTTGGGTTTGCTGAAAAAATGCATTTAAGTGAATTGTGACCTTTTCACAACCAGTTGTGGTCATTTGTGGGATGTTAATCAGAGGTACCAGAGCTTTGACCCAGAACTATATATCCTCTGTACATCAACCATATAGTCATTGACCATATATTACCCGATGTCACCCAATAGTAGGCGATGATTAACCAGTAGAACCTACCACCTGGATTCTTTTTTTCCACAAATCATAGATACTCATAGTAAACCCCCAAATCATCCCAGTTACAATGATGGACAGGGAGGGCGCTGGGCACGTGTACTGACCGAGCTGCACCTCAGGAACCCGGAGACTTGAAGCTCTTTGAGGAAATCCACAACCGATTGAAGGCGCTTGCGCAGCGCGTGGACGCGTGGACGCGTGGACGGAGGGGATACCGGATCCCCTCCCGGCGACCGGGCAGCGCCTTGGGGTCATCACGTTGTGAAGATATGGAGTCGAGAATGACGACGTAAGTGTATTGCGAACAACTCTCCTGATCATGGTAAGCATATCATTTCATCATGATACTGTATGATGATAGTCGTCAGAATCGCAAATATCATACAGGAATCATTATTTTCGCGGACATCGTACTGCAAGGCTGATATTGATCGTCATCATGACCGTTCTGTTGCTGTTGTTGTCAAAGTCGAAATTTGATGGCCAAAAGCATACTGTTGTTGTCAAAGTGGCTGCTGGTTCATCACTGCTCTTGATCATGTTAAAGATAATTCGAAGCTGAGGGCCACTGTTGACCATTCTAAAACATGGTGAACCAGCAGCCACTGTTCATCATGAGGAACCGTCCCCACTGATCCAGCCACAGGACCAGCAGTTCAAGGTCAAGCTGCAGGGTGGGAAAGCCACTCAGCGCACGCAGGGAAGAGCTGTGAGCAGCTCGGGTAGATGGTTTTTTTCGTCATTTCCACAATTTCACAGCTCAGGTTCTGTTGAACATTGAGCAAGGGTCATTAACCATCTTGGATCACAACCAGAACGGACACTTCAAAACTGAACTGATAGCGCCTGGTCCGATCTTGATGTCTACCAAAAAATGCGAAAACATGTTTCCTTCCTGTTGAACTGATTAAGGTGCAACATATTTGAACTTATTTCAAACGAGCTTGATCGTGTCAAGTGTAATAGTTGAACTTCCAGGCTTGTTTCTGACAGTCTGTACCATTCGTTATCATTATATACTTCTTCTCATTAGGTCATTAGGAACTTCTTCTCATTAGGTCATTAGTAAGAGCTGTGCAATAAGGATAGCCAACCAATAGGAATATCAGTTCCTTTGGGATTCAGCAGGGTAGCGATGGCAGAATCAACGACATCCAGCTGGGTGGCGAGCTGGGTCAAGGCTGTGACCAACCAGGGGCAGAATCACCAGCAACAATAGGGAAACCAATGATAGGGGAAGCAGGGGAACTAAGGGTTGTGACCCACAGCCATATCTAGTTATGACAGCTAGATGTTTGTTATTAAAATAACAGTTGACTAGGTATCTTTAGTTATTCTTATCAGTCAGCCAATATAGCATGACAGCTAGTTATTGACCGCTATAGTTGATAGTTGTTATAAATGACGGTTTGTCAATGACTGCTAGTTATTGACATAACTAGCAATAACATCGCATAGTTATGATGTTATTAACAGCTGACAACTGATAATTAGCTATAAATACCTGCTTGATAGAAGTTATTACATAGCAATAACCGGTTGACAACTGGTTGATAACTAGTTGTTAACTAGTTGATGACTAGTTGATAACTAGTTGATGACTAGTTGATAACTAGTTGAAAACTAGTTCAGAACCACAACAGCTAGTTTCTTGATGCTTCACCAGCAGTCAATCACTGTGCTAACGATGCACCTCTGGAGGCGCTAACCGCTAACTGTTGGGATCGCCAGTTGCTACCTTACGGCGCTGTTTCGGGGACCACGGCGATGTTTCGGGGAAACGTGTGCTGAGCCGCTTAATTGATATAATTTTGGGGTTGTCAGGTCAAGTGATTGGTTTTTGAAAGTGGTGGTATGTTGTAGATTGTTTTTGTTTTTTTTAAACAGCTTATATGTGGAGTGTACAGTGTGCACATCACCTCCCAAAGGTCTATTTCTATGGCTTGAACCGTTTCACAGCGATGGCAAGTGCCCCAGTTTGTAGATTTGGACACCGGCCCATTTCGAGAAAGGTTCAAGAGTTGCTCAGTTGGAAGACTCTTCCAACCTCAAGAGTGGCTCAGTATTAGAAAGGTTTTTTCAACAAACAGTTGGAAGACGCGGAGGTGACGCAATGTCTACGCTTCCGAGCGGCTATGGCAGCGCTTTGGAATCGAGTGATCACATCGATTTGCAGCTCCAGTCCTTGAATGGAGAAGTATCTGTGTTGAAGATCCCTCGCAGCACCCTGGGCCGAGAAGTCCACAAGATGACCTCGGAGATACTTCCATCAAAGCCAGGCGTGTGCAACAACGGTTGATCAGCTTGTTAGAGCTGGATTCAATGCTTTACAGCGATTTCATCACATCATTGGCCAATGGATAACCCATAGTTTTGATATTCCATAAGTATCAAAAGGTTGCATAGAAATTCAATCATTCACCAACAGGATGTTTGAACTTGAAACCAATCCTCATTGGACGCTGCCCAGGTGCGAAACTCACTTTGCATCATGGTACTTCAAAGTTGAAACTGAACCAGACTTTGAAAGAGCAGGGCTTATTGGGCAGCACTGCAGCATTGTCATGTACATTTGGCAAAACTGATTTGTACCGTGCATGGTTGCATGTTCAAGGTCGTGAACATCCTGAAGAAGAGTTTGCTCTTGATGGGGTGACATTGATAGAAAGTGCCATCGACGGTGTGTATTTGCGTAACCTTCCACGGAGTCTCAAAAAGTTGCAATTTCAGACAGCCTTTGATCAAAGCTTGCATGGTGTTGCGTTTCCCACCGACCTTGAAAACTTGACGTTTGGGCAGTGCTTCAATCAGAGCATGGATGGTGTGACGTTGCCATCCAACCTTCAAAACTTGACGTTTGGCCAAGAGTTTAATCAGAGCATGGATGGTGTGACGTTGCCATCCAACCTTCAAAGCTTGACGTTTGGCGTGCTCTTCAATCAGAGCATGGATGGTGTGACGTTGCCCCCCAACCTTCAAAACTTGAAGTTTGGCGAGTACTTCAATCGGAGCATGGATGGTGTGACGTTGCCAACCAACCTTCAAAACTTGACCTTCGGGGAAAAATTTGATCAGAGCATCGATAGTGTGACGTTGCCTTCCAACCTTCAAAGCTTGACGTTTGGCCGGTGCTTCAATCAGAGCATGGATGGTGTGACGTTGCCAGCCAACCTTCAAAACTTGACCTTTGGCGAGAACTTTAATCGGAGCGTGGATGGTGTGACGTTGCCAACCAACCTTCAAAACTTGACCTTTGGGGAGAAGTTTAATCAGAGCATGGATGGTGTGACGTTGCCAACCAACCTTCAAAACTTGACCTTTGGGGAGGAGTTTAATCAGAGCATGGATAGTGTGACGTTGCCTTCCAACCTTCAAAACTTGACCTTCGGGGAAAAATTTGATCAGAGCATCGATAGTGTGACGTTGCCTTCCAACCTTCAAAGCTTGACGTTTGGCGTGCTCTTCAATCAGAGCATGGATGGTGTGACGTTGCCAACCAACCTTCAAAACTTGACGTTTGGCCAAGAGTTTAATCAGAGCATGGATGGTGTGACGTTGCCAACCAACCTCCAAACCTTGACGTTTGGCGTGCTCTTCAATCAGAGCATGGATGGTGTGACGTTGCCAACCAACCTCCAAACCTTGACGTTTGGCATGTACTTCAATAAGAGCATGGATTGTGTGATGCTGCCCCCCAACCTTCAAAGCTTGACGTTTGGAGACCAGTTCAATCAGAGCATGGATGGTGTGAAGTTGCCTTCCAACCTTCAAAGCTTGACGTTTGGCGTGCTCTTCAATCAGAGCATGGATGGTGTGACGTTGCCTTCCAACCTTCAAAGCTTGACGTTTGGCGTGCTCTTCAATCAGAACATGGATGGTGTGACATTGCCAACCAACCTTCAAAACTTGACCTTTGGGGAGAAATTTAATCAGAGCATGGATGGTGTGACGTTGCCAACCAACCTTCAAAACTTGACCTTTGGGGAGGAGTTTAATCAGAGCATGGATAGTGTGACGTTGCCTTCCAACCTTCAAAGCTTGACGTTTGGCGTGCTCTTCAATCAGAACATGGATGGTGTGACGTTGCCATCCAACCTTCGAAACTTGACGTTTGGCCAAGAGTTTAATCAGAGCATGGATGGTGTGACGTTGCCCCCCAACCTTCAAAACTTGACGTTTGGCAAGTACTTCAATCGGAGCATGGAAGGCGTGGTTTTGCCCAGCAGTCTTCACACCTTGTCAATGGAGTCTATCGTGTTGAGCTGCCAATGATTGGCATCGGCCCTCGCGCCGTGGGCGCGCTTCATTTCGCCGAGCCCGGCACTGAAAATCATGGACCATGGGGAAGGGTGGGATCTTGGCCAACACTACCCCCTGAAGTAGATGGCGCTGTCGACATGACAAGGTACTTGTAGGTCGTGCGTCCAAGTACTCAGCCGGCCATGCCTTCTGAGTTGCGTATGGAGACTGTGTCAATGTTCCGGTTCCCGAAACCAGCATTTCGCAGCAAAATGGTGGATCAACAATAGTGATCAACAATGGTTTTGCGATTTTTGTGATTTGTGCACCTGCTAGTTGATCATTATTGTTGATCATTGTTAGACCTATCCGAGCTGATTAGACATCATTAAATCGAAGACCTTACTATATTTGCTACGGCCGGACTTGAAGATATGAGGCCAACGTGGGCATGGCTCAAATCTTTCAAAGAGATTACTTGGCTTAAAATATTAACACGATCATTTTCAAAGAATTTCATTGTCTTTTGATGTACTCTACCCTTCCAGTTACCTATATGGTAGGTAACCAGATGGTTTCTACCATTTTTGTTTGGGCTATAATGGTAACTGGAAGCACAGGGGTACAGGGTTTAAGGCTGGATCTTTGACGCGGACTGTCCACTTCTGCGCTTAAACATCACTGGACGTCGGCAGGTACCCATTCACCCAAACCACAAGTGGGATAGCATTGGAGTGTTATTTCGTCCCATCATTCTTGTTATACCAACGTATTTTGGCATGTCAAGCATTTGATTGTCCACATTTGTTTGCCATTGTCCGACACAGAACAGGTTTCGCAGAGTTTTCCTTCTCTGAATGGCCTCGGAATACTTGTTGACACATCTCCCCTATTGTTTCTGGTATGTCCTCCTGCTGTATCATTGTTGGACAACACCATTGATGTTTTCAAAGCTTGGCAGCCGAGGTGACACTGAATGTTGAGCATGACACCGACCGGGAGCCGTTCGAGCTGTTGGATCTGGAAAGCCCCAAGTTCGGCATGGAGGCAGACCTGGTGCCGGTTCGTAGCTTCCCCTATGCTTCCAGCGACCAGTACAGTAGGTAACCAACCCAAAGAACCATACTAGAAACCGGCTGGTTACCTACTATATTGGGTAGATGGAAGGGTAGGGTTCGGTACCTAGCGACTTTTTTGTATCGGGTACCAGTGATGTCGGCAGAACCGCTGCCTAGCAACCACGTGATGGCTTCATGCCAAACCAGAGACAGCCACCAAGATACTGTGGTCCACATCCTAAGGTGTACTGTGCAGGGTTCACACAGCCAAGTGGCAGCTGTGGCAGGAAATGTGCAGAGCCTCTGGTTTTGAGTAGAAACAGCTGTGTAGAAACTTCATGCGGTGTGCGGCAGATTGCAGTCAACAACAGACTTGTTATACAAGCAGCAGCGCTCCATGGAATTGTGGTGGGTATGCACGATGCGTTTTGAAAGCTCGGCTAGGTTTCAAGTCTATACTAGAGGTTAGTAGCAGACACTCATCCCTGGTGATATGGCTTGTGACTCACAGGCTTGCACAGTTTTTTGCATAGCCAGCATGTCCATGGAAGTGATTGATGGCGTGACTTGCAATTCTGCATTAGGCTGGTTTGCCAATATGAGGTGGACCTGACAAACTGTGGACATTGTGCCGAACTCAACTGAAAGCTTAGATCGACAACACTTTGCAGCGACTCAGATCCATTTTCTGCCCTCACCCTACTGCCACCACCCTACTTCCGATCTCTGTATGCTTTTACACTTCGCACAACTGTGAGAGTTCCCAGATTCAACTTTGAGATTAAAGGCGGATTTCAACATCTCCCCAACTATAAGAGGGTCTAACTATATAGGTTTACCCAGGGTAACCATAGGTTTACTCAGGGTAACCATAGGTGTACCCATGCAACAACGCCGAAAAGCCCTTCATGGCAGCCTTGGTCAGGTCGACTTGGCCATGGACGACCACGGTGAAAAGCCCAGCTTCAACTTGCTCTTGACCTTGGGCCAAGTGCCGCGCAGCGCAGCCGGGCCGCGTGGGGCGGTGGTTTGTTGCTTCGGCACCCAGCAGGTGGTGTTGGTGGTGCTGCTGGTGGTGGTGTTGGTGGTGGTGGTGACGTTGTTGTTGGCCATTGTTGTCTTCTCACAATTTCGCTGCTGTCGGCAGTATTGCTTTTACGGTGCTTTTCGTTGATAGTTGACGCCGACCCTTTTCAGGCAATGGGTCTACGAAGTTTTCTTGTCGGGGCTTGCGCAAACAATTTTTTCTATAAGCGCGGACATGGATCGTGACACTTTTTCTTCAATATATATGGGCTCGAAGCTGGGGTGCCAGTGATAGTCTGCTCATCTAGTACTAATTTGACCAATTTCTTCTGGACATTCCAAAGTAATGTTTGATCCATATTCATAAACCAGCCATATTCGTCATAGGTCACCAGCTAAGGACAACTGGAGGTTGAGTAGCTTCATTTCTAGGTCTTGAGGGTCAATAGATCCGGCCCCTGCATCCCTGGCATCGTGGATCCATGGCACCCAACAGGTGCTCGCGAGACACAAAGACAAGTTCTTCGTGAAGCAGCAGAAGCAGGTCCTGTGCGTGGCGCATCAGGGCACACAAAGACTACTGGTGTCACCAAGGGACCAATAATGATTGGTATAAAGTAGTTATGATAAGTGGTATCACTGTATCAATAAGTATTGGTAATCAACAATATTAAAAATGATAGTTGGCCACACATACTGTAAGTGGTGCTTTCCGTTGATTGCTTGGTTCTGAGGGAGCCAAAATCGATAGCTCAACCTACGGCGTCCATGGGCGAACATACGATGACCATCATCATATGAGTCATCTTGTGATCTTGTAGCTTTCAGTCTCTTGTTCTCACATCTCCATCTTTGAGGCAGCATCTCTTTAAGTCGAGACTTGATACATGGAGGGATCCGCAACTTGACACATTGTTCCAATGGAAACAGTTTGAGTTCGCACCCAGTACCGTTTGGTAAACTAACCTGGCAATGGAGAATCTACCATTTATCTGTGGTTTCCCAGGGTTTCATTAGAAAATATGGTTAACATCCATTGCCCGCTCAGTTTACCGGAGGGTAATCATTGCTTTATCATTGCTCTATCCCTATATGGTGGTTTCTTAAAATAGGGGACCTCTAAAGATGGAGGGTTTATTACTACGTTACATATGGTTAATATTAGATGATAACTGAGAGTACCCCTATGGCTCGAGAAACCACCATCCCTTCTTCCAGGAGGAAGAGGAAGTCAAGGAAGAGCAGCTGCCTTGGGATCCACAAGCCTCCGCCGGATTCACCAGCCCTGCGATCTTTTTGCGTTCATGCTACCGCGACCAGCAACTCATGAGATGTTACAGTTAGTACAGAATATCAGTGGGTCGTCTGATTCATAGGGATACTCAATGACGATTGAGTAATAGGGTTATGAACATTTTCAACCATGGAAAACACTGTTTACCCGTGGTTGTTCAGAAGTTTTCAACATGGCTAAACATTGTGAACCGCGAGTAGTAGCTAGCTACTTGTTATGCTTTTGTCCATCAGCCACTGTCAGAAGTATCCTTGATATCTTATGTCAAATTCGTTTTCGTTTGCCCGGATGGAGATCAATCCATTTCAGTGCCCACCGAAATGATTCGGACCACCATCAACTTTTCCAGGCGGTGACTGGCCATGGGGAAATCATGCTGACATTGCATGAGCCAGGAATTGATGATATCATTAAGCAGCCCTTTAATCAGATGAGCTTCAACCTTTGTGATATAAAACATCGAGACCGTGCTATTGTAAACTGCTATCTGTGATCATCTGTGATGATCTACATTGATTTCTATAAACTCCACAACCCATGGTTTCAATGGATCAAACATACAGGTTTCCCAGATGCGGCACGTTTGCGGCATGTTTGGGGCACGTTTGATTCTAGTTTGATTCTCACAGGCGCAGGTTTTGATGAAATTGGCTGCAGAAGCTCTTCAGCACAACATCCATAGGCCAGAGGCTTGGTGGTACCGAGTAGTTCCCCCGAAAAACTTGAGGCCTGAAGTGAACGAAGAGGTGAAGCAAGAAGTAGATGAGGACCTGAAAACAGGAAGTAAGGTCAATTTATTGAGTTGAAACCCCATTGTTGACATGTCTTTCTTACAGAGCTTCTAGGCTGCCTTTGATAACTCGAAGAGTTTTGGTGGCTTGGTCAGGAATATTTTTGTTGTTTTTGTGAAACCATTCACGAACAACTACAACATAAAGAGGTTTAGTACAGTTCAGTCATCCAAGCAGTGTTTATACACACGTGTCCACAAGCTGATGTGGTATGATACAGGAAGTGAAGCAGGAGATCAACAGAGAATGTCGGGCTGTTGGGTTTCTGCCTTTTTGGTTACATAGCTTACTTCTGGACGAATCTTTGCTGATCATTGATGACAAAACTAGCAGTGATAATAGTAATGACAGTAGTCGCACTGGGGAGCGAGATCGCACCCTAAAACGAGAACCCCACACCATGGCATCGAGAACAACATTAGGAAGGCCGGACAATCCAATCACTGGGTAGACAGGCAAAACGGACAAATTGTTGAGGTGTAATGCCACCAAAGACGGGGATGTGACTATAGTGGATCAACACTGGGAGTACAATTCCCAGGCAACATGTAATGGTTCGGTAACAAAGCAAATCACATCAACCAGAACTAGAGCTATACCGCATCCACGTTGCGTCCACGTGTTGCCCGAGCTTCTTTGGAGAGCAAGGCGCCTCTAGGCTAGGTTTGGCAAAAGTCTTATAGTGTCGATGTTGCCAGGCGTAATTATTCCTTGCACCCCCGTACTGCAGCAACCTCGACATTACATACATAACACCTGGGTGCTCTGCCCAGTTACGTTCCGATCTACGCTGAAAAACAGCTCAAGCGACAGGAAGGTAAAAATGCTGGAGAACAAACTGCCGAAGAGACTGCAGAAGATAATGTGGAGGCCTCTGGGAGCATGGGATGAAACTCATCACGGGAGGCTTCAAAGGGTAGAATTCTTGGGGCGTATGTATACATATTTCTGGCTGTGGGTCAATACCAACCATGAAAACAATGGGGAGCTGTACATCCCAACCAAGACCAATTTGGTCATTCATGAGATGTTCACAAGGGGTACTTTGTATTGACCCATAGCCACTTATCACTGTATGAAGGCTTGCAATATGCGCGGACTCTACAATTCTCTAGTTGCATTTTCGCACGATGCACCCACATGTGGGTGTTTCTCAAAATCGGTGACGCCCCCAAATCATCCGGTATTAGCGTATATGAACCAGTAATTTAAGTAAACCATACATTTTTGGGGTCCCGTATCTTTAGAAACCACTGAATGGTAGCACACCAGCACCCAACTTCCGATCATGTGGGTGCACGATCATGTGGGTGCATGGATGATCCATTTTTGGCATGCACCAATTGTCGACATACCTGCTTATTGTTGGTGACGAAGGCCTATGAGAAAGCATTCTTAAATTAATCAAACATTGGTTCAAATTCATCGGATATTTCAATTCTGGTGAACCATAGTTCATACTAGTTACGATGATTTTTGACACTGGCTACTGATGAGTCTGTTGATGGTTGATGATGACAATATTTAGCAGTTATTGTGTGCTATAGTATTGCTAGTAATGACTACTTATACTTCTATGCATCCACTGCAGACGCAACACTTTTGGATCCCATCGGACGCAGGATGTCAACAAGAGGCCGCGGAGCAAGGCGGATGTGCCATTGTGGTGTTAATCTATTGATCGGGATATAATGGTGAAATGTTTAAACAGTGCTTCATGATGGTTGAGGATGGTTGACTGTAGGGAATTACAAGTACGAACGGCATAAACAGTGGTTAATTACAACCTACAACCATTCCCTACAGATTTTGACAACCTACAACCATTCCATTACCAGTGGTTAATCATCAATAACAAGCACCAAAAATATCTGGGACCAACGCCCCCTGGCCGGTCGGCTCGGGTTCGCGGAGGTTTCCAAGGAGAAGGACTGCTTGGAGCTGCGTTTGGAGAATCGTTTGGAGAATGGCGAGAATGGCGCTGAGAACAACACGATGTTGAGCCTTGGAGCTGGGATGTGCGGTTTATCATGGCAACCACCAATTCAAGCCAGTGTTTTTTTCATCTATGAGTTGATTTTGTCTGGTGAACTCTAAGGATGATGGATACTACATAATTGATATGGTTGAAACCATATTTAGCTCTCCATGTAGTTATGAGTTGATTATGTGTGGTGAACACTAAGAATCATTGATACATGTGACATGGTTGAAGCCGTGCTTAGCTCTCCATCTGCTGGGAGCTGGGAGGCTCCACCACTTTCAGTTTCGACCAAGGCATAGGGGGCGTCAAAAAGGTTGGATGGTGTCTAGTGGTGACCCACCGTATATCCATATATCACATATCACATACATATGTGTGTATACATGCATATATATATATATATACGTTGTTTTGGCTCATTATTGTTGATCAAGATTACGGATCAACATTGCTGATGATCCAAGACGGTCCCTTTTGTACCTTATTTTCGAGCGATAGGTATAAATATGTAATTCAGACAGGTATATGTGTTTATGAATGAATAAATATATACATATATATTTATATCCATATAGAAATAGATACATATATTAGATATATGAATATGACCAAAAAACATTTTTTCCACAAATGCATTGAGGGTGCAAGAAGAGCGG
>VSDK01004314.1:465507-480158 GCA_009767595.1 Symbiodinium kawagutii | reverse complement strand
TCGCAAGTGGTCGCAAGTGGCCGCTCCGAGCGGGTGCCCGCAAGTGGTCGTAAGTGGTCGCAAGTGGCGCGTGTCTGCAAGTGGTCGCAAGTGGTCGCGCGTGGCCGCAAGCGATTGTGAGTAGCCAGCAACCACCCTGCAGCCACCCTGCAACCATGCGCAGCCAATTGCAGCCATTTGCAGCCACTTGCAGCCACTCGAGCGGCCGCAAGTGGCCGCTTTGAGCGTCCAAAGAAGCCCCAACCCAAGCGAGACCTGAGTCACTTGAAAAAACCGCAAACTGCACAAAATGGCGTTTTTTTTCAAAATGGCTCATTTTGTCGAGAAGCACGGTCTATTTGTAACATCAACCTTGACAATTTCACTTTTCATTCCAGATTGCAAGTCTTAAGAAACCGTGGGGACAGATAAGAGATCTTACGAACCTTTAATGGCAAAGTAAAGCACAGTAAGGGAAAATTTGAGAAGAGCAGTTATCTGAAGATGATATCAGGACAAGACGCATCAAGAAAACATAATTGAAGAAACAGCTACTGTTTGAAATGCAAATCAATGAGAAATTAAAGAAGATTGCAAGATGATAATGGCTGATAGATAAGATCAACCATGGTAACGCTAGTTTGATGCGCCTAAAGCAGAAATAAGGTTGAATATCCCGCAAGGTAGGAAATACTTCAATCAAAGTTAAAGTATCTGCGGAGCAAATAGGGCATCTTAAGGTAAAAAACTGTTAACAATAAGATAAGATACATTA
This sequence comes from Symbiodinium kawagutii, assembly GCA_009767595.1. Taxonomy (NCBI): domain Eukaryota; class Dinophyceae; order Suessiales; family Symbiodiniaceae; genus Symbiodinium; species Symbiodinium kawagutii. The sequence continues at coordinate 479,404 of VSDK01004314.1, read as the reverse complement.
AAGCACAATCATATTTGAAACAAAAAATTACTTTGAAGTACAATCAGACAGTATAAGAGACCTCGGGGCAGTAAACAATGTAGATAAATCAAAACATACTAAAATTGGTTGGCTGTACTTAAAGGAAAAAGATGCCCGAAAATAAAAAGAACATATCTTGAGAACCACGGTCAGGTCTCAGAAAGAAGGTTGCATATCCCGTAAGGTAGGAAATACTTCCAGCAAGGTTAAAATATCTTGGGAGCAAATAGGACATCTTAAGGTAAAAAACTGTTTAAGATAAGATAAGATGCAATAAAACACAATCATATATGAAACAAGAATTTACTTTGAAGCGCAATCAGACATTATAAGGGATCTGGAGGCAGCAAGGAATGATAAACCAATCAAAACATATTAGAATTGGTTTGCTGCACCTAAAGAAAGAAGATATCCGAAAATAAAAATGCCTTAAGAACCGTGGTAGGATCTCAGAAAGAAGGTTGCAGATACCGCAAAGTAAGAAATAATTCAATCAAACTTAATATCTTCGGATCAGATAGGACATCTTAAGGTAAACAATTCTTTGAGACAAGACAAAATGCATTGAAGCACACTTCTATTAAAAAAGAAACACGTGAGATACAATCAGAGATTATAAGAGACGTCGGGGCATCAAAGGATGATCGATAAATAAAAACATACTTAAAATTGGTTGGCTGTTCAAGAATAAACATATCTGAAGATAAAAAATATCGTCAGATCCCAGAAAAGTTAGCATATATCGCTTGATTTTTTCAAACAGTTCAGATATCTGCAGATTAGATGCGACGTCTTCAATTATAAAGTAAATATTTTGAACTAAAAGAAGTTGCCTTAAGACACAAGTTTTTATTTGGCTGCATTTTTTTGTGAAAATCAAGTGCCGCGCTGAAGGCATCCTCAGTGAGCACCCTCGGATCCTACGGTAAAAGACAATAGCCTGAAACATGACAAGGTAAAGTATCTTAAGGTAAGGGAAGGGAAGAAAAGATATCTTCCGGTACGAATGAGCAGAATGTATTCACAGTTGTATTTTTTTAAGAGCCTTGGAGCCGCCTGATCACTTGAAGGCATCATCCTTCAAGAACAATTTCGGTTGGCTGGTGCAACAGGACGATTTGGATGCTTTTCTACGAGAGAGAACCACTGGGGTCCCTTTTGCACTTGGACAATTTGTACGCGTGCGCTCTTCCAGCACAGGCAACGCAAAGTATGTCTTGGAGCCCGGTGCACCGACAGACGCTGTGCTCGCGCTGATAATCATGGACAATGTCCAAATGTACTATTGGACATGGAGTGTGCTCACGCGCATGGCGCCTTCTGGGACTGTTCGTTGGCAAGGGCTACTGGCGCAAGGAACCGAAGATGAGGACACTTGTGGGTTTGAGTAGCAGTGGGTCTGCTGAGTTTCTATTTGCCGCATCTTCTTTTCTTTGTTTCAAAGGGCCAAGCTAACCGAAACCATGTGCTCAGCTTCTAGCGAAGACAAATCAATTATATGCCCTATTAGTGCCTCACTGTCTGCAGGATGAGGGCCAGGCCCGCGACCTTTTCCATTCGTTATTGCAAGAATGTTTTCCAGGGCAGCTTTCCTCTACGCATGGTCGTGTAGCCAACCTTGCCGCCGGTCCGGGGTGTGGAAAGAGCACAGCTGCGATCAGAGTACTCTTGAAGATGTGCCTCGGCAAAATATTAGCTGTTCATCTTGCTCCGGGCTCTCAGCGAACAACGCAACAAGACACACAGCAACACAAAATGCGCACGTAGGATTCTTCTCAAGCAAAAAGAAAAGCCACAGGGGCAAGGCCATCAGAAACTTTGCGCATACTTAGCGCTCTTTTTCTACTTAGTATTCATTCACGGGTTGGTTGGTCCGGCGGATCCTGCTTGTGTTCCTTTAGTCTTTTTTCAACATGTTCAAACCCAATTTCAAAGTTTAGCAATCAGAATGAGGTATTTGCATCTACAGGTTGAATTCTTTCTATGCGCCCAACATACATTTTCATTTGTGTGGTGTTCGGCTTCTTGCGCGCAATCTGGGTGAGTTTAAACAAACAGTCACCGGTATGTCAACCAGTGCCTATGCAGGGCAGAGCGTGACGGCCGTCGACATCTCCTGGCAGCACCTACCAAAGTCTTGCGCGATGAGCTTGCCCAGCGTATTGGCGCGCCCGGTATTCGTGTTGGCCAGGATGCTGAGCAGTCCGATCTTCTGTACGCAGAAATGGTCCAGCTGCTGGAGCAACAGAATCCGGAGCTGGTTGGGCAACTTGAAGAATTGGAAAAATTGCTGGAAACCAGGCATGTCGGGTTAGCTCTCTACATGTGGCTGTATCTTTGCATCTGGTGAGCCAAAATCTGCAATAAAACTATGTTTTTCAAAACTTCAAGAGTCATGTCAAAAACATTGTTTTATGTAAAGGCCAACTACGTCCATTCTAAGTAGATTTGACTTGGTTTGATCATGGTTTCTAAGTCGCTCAAAGTAGATAGCTAAGTCTACTTTTCAGGTGTGGGATTTACGACCTATATTGAATTTTTTTTAGACAAATTCAAACCATATTTGCAGGCCTTTGTTATCGCTAACCTAAGTCATGATCAAAAGGAAGAAACGTTACAATACATTGACAACCCTGTCAGGATGAGTCTGCCGCAGTGGATGGGCACGTTGGCGCAGCACCAAAGGACGTGCTTCGAGCTCTACGTTCGAACTCGCTGCAGCTTGGACGACAAACGGATTGTCGTCTGCACGCACGCCTTCTTACTGAAAAGCTTTTCGAAAGAAAGGACGCGTCCGTTTCTCACACCTGGATCCCAAGACCAAATTTCAGCCAGGGGACGTAGTGCAAACATGATGTGAATCATGTGCATGATATGTTGCCAAATGGCATTAAGCTACCTTGTAGGTCAAGTCATGGAAAGGAATTCTTGGGGTACTCATCTATATAGCCTTACAATTTATACTTCAAGCCCTCCCAATTAATCCACGCAACATTGGTTTTTACCACGGCCATTGTCCCCAGTACCGCGAGAATATTAAATGCATGACGGGAAACTAAAAAGCAAATTATGACACCTGCCCTGCGGGAGTCAAAGATTTTGCGTTGCAGGTTGAAGAATTTAGTTTTAGTAGCGTATAGGGTGGAGGCTGTTCCCGGTTCAGAAGGATTCCAACTTGAATGCAGGAAAACGTCCAGGCTAAAATCCACAGGTCTTGTGTTCCTATGGGGGGGCACTGGCTCAGAAGTTTTCTTAGGGGCATTGGTTCAGAAGGATGCAAATTTGAATGCAGGAAAACATCCAGGATAAAAACCACAGGTCTGAACATGTGCCGGTTCATCATTTGTACAAAGTCATGTTCTAACTTAGACCAACCAATTTTCTTCATGAGGCATCTCTTGAAGACCGGGATTGTCCACGCCTTTTGTTTAGCAATTCCATCCCGTTCAAGTGACACATTGTTGTCTTCCAGCCACGTTGATGTTTAGGGTCAAACCCAAATTAGTTTTAAGAACATTTTCATATTCCCAAGTTCTGGGGTCAGCTCAGGTATTCTATCCAGATGAAATCCCTGTCTAGGGGGTGACTGGACTCATAGTGCGGCATAAGGGCCATCCCGGTAGAGCAACGCGGCTCCCATCGGGACCGCAGCCTAGTAGATCAAAGCCAGTAGCTAGTTCGTAGTGATTGGTACATTGTATGTTGCAATCGCGCCTTGCGAAATTCGCGCGAAATGTGGGGGGGCAAAGACTTGTGTTCAGGAGCTCCGCCTCAAAGCTCCTGTCAGAGACAGGCGTTGAATTGCTTGTCCTCGACGAGGCCAATGACCTCACGCTGCAACAGTGTGTGGCAGCCACATCCGATTGTCAAACAGCGCTCGCTCTACATGATCCAGGCCAACAGATGAAGCCCGTTGAGTGGAAGCCCGGTTCTGAGGAGACCGAGGCTGTCAACGCTTCAGAATTCTTGGAAAAATGTGGTGCCATGAGGCAGGAAAGTTGGCTAGGAGTCGTTTGCCTGTGCCCCTGTTTCCTGTTTTGAAATACGCATTTCTTGCTTGATCTCCTTGTTCTCTTTGTCTATCATCAATTCCTTTTGCATCCGTCCTTTTTGCAAGTTCTTCAGATTCAAAATGTATGAGCTTTAATTTTTATTCCATGTTTATTTTTCTATTTATATATATATATATGTTTATTTGTTTATATATATATATATATATATATATTTGTATATATACATATATTTTTAAATTTGTATTTATTTGCCCATCAATCAATTTTTTCTGCCCCGCGGCTTCCGCATCACACGTTCTTCTTTTGTCTTCGCGCAGTCTTTCGTTTTCTTTTGGGCTTTTTTTCTCAGAGTTATTCGGGGCTAGCTTTCCTCTATTGAACTTTGCTTACTCTCCACATTTACTCGCCGCATTTACTTTCCACATTTATTCTCCACATTAGTCTTTGTGGGCCACGCATTACGCCCCTCTGTGTGGCAATGTGTCAAGAATGCGGATGCAATTTGCAGAGCGGAGTTGCATTCCCTGAAATTGTTTTGCTTGCGGGCTGTCGTTGCACACAACACATCGCTTGGGACAGACACTGGCGCAGCTCAATCTGTTTCAGCCATGGTGTGCCTCCAAATAATATGTGAGTTTCAAACCCAAGACTGATACTATAGAAACTAGTATTGCTGATACTAAGATTAGTTAAGGCTGCAGCTAGTTGAGTGCAGAGTGGTACCCCCAACCCTTTTGAGTAGTTGTTAAAAGCCGTTTAGTCTTGATTGACTCTGATGAAAAGTCGTTATTCATCAGGAATAGTAATTAATGATGACTTCAGCTTGATTATTTTTAACCATGTCACAAGCTAGTTATATCTACTAAAAAGTGCTAGTTATACTGGGTACAACCTCTGTGGTTCCATCCAGCCGAGTGGAAATTGCGACCTGCTGAAACTGTGATGCCGCAAGAGCGATGATGAGTGTAACCCAGATGTAACCCATCAACCAATAAACAGCATTGAATAGCATTGGACCATTGTTCATAATAACAAAACCATTTTTTTGCACCATCATTGAATCATTTTTAATTATCAATGAACTGTGACTCATCATGAATGAGCCATGATTGAACATTGTTACCCTGTTTGAAATAACAAAGAGCGCAAACTGCTCAATTCCAACCAATGCACCTAGCGTTGCGCTCACCATGTCGCTATTGTTCAAACAATCATCGCCCTCGAAGCATCGTCTACGAACCGAAAAGAACACGCCTACGAAAACAGTGGGCCCCGCAAAGATCAACCCTGTACAACGCCTGTGTCCGCAGTCGAAAAAACCGTGGCTCAGCGGCTTCCAGTTGTGGCAAAGAAGGGTACCAGAGGTGCTGGCCAGCTTGTACTACTAAAGAGTATTATTCCCCACCTGTCACGTCAGGGTTGTTAGATTTTATGTCAGCTGCCGCTCCTTCTCCTCTCCTTCTCCTCTCCTCTCCTTCTCCTCCTCGCCCGACCTCCACTACAACCATCCACGCAGAGTGTTCGCTGCTGGACCTCACTATGCCAAAAGCTATGCCAGATATAATGCCAAAAGCTATGCCAGATAGAATGCCAAAAGCTATCCCAGATAGAATGTCAGAAGCTATGCCAGATACAATGCCAAAAGCTATGCCAGATACAATGCCAAAAGATTTGCCAAATCGAATGCCAAAAACTATGCCAGATAGAATGTCAGAAGCTATGCCCGATACTGTGCCAAAAGCTATGCCAGATAGAATGCCAAAAACCCTGCCAGATAGAATGCCAAAAGCTATGCCAGATAGAATGCCAAAAGCTATTCCAGATAGAATGTCAGAAGCTATGCCAGATACAATGCCAAAAGCTATGCCAGATACAATGCCAAAAGCTTTGCCAAATCGAATGCCAAAAGCTATGCCAGATAGAATGTCACAAGCTATGCCAGAGAGAATACCAAAAGCTATGCCAGATAGACTGCCAAAAGCTATGCCAGATGTACTGCCAAAAGCTATGCCAGAGAGAATGCCAAAAACTATGCCAGATAGAATGCCAAAAGCTCTGCCAGATAGACTGCCAAAGCTATGCCAGATAGAATGCCAAAAGCTCTGCCAGATAGACTGCCAAAGCTATGCCAGATAGAATGCCAGAAGCTATGCCCGAAAAAATGTCAAAAGCTATGCCAGATAGACCTGTGTTGAATTTGTTTGTGATGGTGGGGATCACGCGAAGTGAAGTATTTTTAGGAAGAAGTAATGTGCCATCGCTCGATTCGCCGATTTCTGGCAAGCACTCTTGGCAACAACTTGAAAAAACCACAGCAACCTAATTTATTCGAAATTTTGAACATGACCCTCCAAAACAGTACTTTCCCAATCATTCTGCTTCCGGGGTCGAAGTCTACAGCAGACACTTGCAACCACTTGCAGCCACTCGAGTGGCCGCAAGTGGTCGCAAGTGGCCGCTCAGGGCGAGTGTCCGCAAGTGGTCGCACGTGGTCGCAAGTGGCCGCTCACGGGGAGTGTCCGCAAGTGGTCGCAAGTGGTCGCTTTTTTGAAAATCAAAAAGCACTTCCAAAGCACCCTCTCTGTAATTTCTGCTATATAGTCATTTTTCCGCGTCCCAACTCCAACACTTTTTTGTGAACAAAATCCCCACGTGACCCCTTGACTCTTCTGCTATTGGTTGGATCAGGGTCAAATCATGAAGGTTAGTTGGAAACGTGCAACTCGATCTCCTCAGTCCTGGTTGGCCGTTTTGAGTTTACCCAGCTGTTGCATATGTGAACCGACTGCAGGTGATGCTTCATGATCAACCATGCACACGAATTGTTACTGGTAGCCGTGACTCAGTCAGCCAGCAGTGGGTAAAGTCATAGAGAAAAATCATTGGTCATACGATGGTCATTGAAAATCACAAATTAGCTGGATGGTTGATACAAGTTATCATTGAAAATCATTGGTGATACAATTTTTCGCTGGATGGTTGATGATCATGAGCTGGGCACTCACCGAGCCCCTACGACTGAGATCGCAGAACTGCTCGGAACGTGGTCAGCCGCAAGCTCCAATGAGAGAAACGTGGCAGTGTGGAGATGATTGGTGGGTATGGGTGAAAACAATCTTCGCTGTAGGCCGTTGCTATGTTTGTTGCTTGTTGCTTTGCTCGCTGTTGTCGTCGTTGTTGTTTCTCGTTGCCAAACATTATCAAAGAATTCATTGATCACTCACTATTATTAGCAGTTATTGATCCTCATTTACCATTAACCACCAACTGGTTGTTGCTGTGGTTGTGGTTAGTTGTCGTTGCAGATCAGCCTGCTGAGAGTTCAGAGTTGATGTTGGGATCTCCGTTCGAACGCCGTGCCGTTCGCGGGGGAGCCGTTCGTGCACGGTCTTGATAGTTAACATTCTCACATTTGCTGATAGCACCGCTCCAGGCTGTGGCGGGATGATGGGTACGGCTCAAATCAGAGCATTGCCGGTTGATTTTCGGCGTTGATGACCGGAGGTCTACTGGCTGGGCCGGGATCATCACAAGCTATTTTTGGAACACCTTCAAAAGGCCCAGCAGCAGATCCAATTGTCCAGAAGTGGCTTGGAAACTACCTGTTCTCCTGGCTGTTTCTACACGTGGTGCTATATTTGCTGTTGAGTGAATTCGATACGTGGGAAACGATAGATGATGACTGTGCCCCTCTAAGTTAGAAAGTGCTGACGGCCTATCCCCTTTTGAATGGAGGCTTGCTTGGTAACAGATATGGCCTTGGAAGGCTCCCTAGTGCGGCTCAAAGCACTTCTCAGAGCCATTTTCTGATACTGCATTTCGTCATTCTCGATGTATCAGTGCAGATTTCAGCATACAAACAGACTTGTGTGTGTACACTTGTACAGCAATATTTCTTAAGAAATCACAGTATGAATGCATTCTGTATGCCCATGTATCAAAGTATACACATTATATGCTGCCCATGCCCCCTGTCGACGACTTGTGGGCGCGAGCTCAGGACCGCCTGACGTCGGCGTGCGCGACTTCGGACGCTGCTGGGACCAGGAAATGCCGCGAACGATGGTCAGCACTGCTGGGGCCAATCGTTGGCACTAATGGATAACAATTAGTCTTTAATTCAATCGGCACATGTTTAACAATATTTCTTTGCAAGACGTTTCTCATGCAAGCATGGTTTCAACCTATCTCGACATGCCTATGTCGTATGCTTGTGGATATACATAAGACTATGCTGATAAATACTTTCGGGAAACAAGGGAGTATGATAATTATTATGATTATGATGATGCTGCTGCTGCTGCTTCTGCTGATGATGAGGCAAATCCCTCTCAACAGGTTGAGATTCAAGTTCCACTTGTAAGCATTTGATTTGGACCAGCTCAGAACACTTTACTGAATGACATTGTTGCTGACTTGACAGGTGTGATTTCTTCCAGCTACAAGGGGCGCGGGCTTTACCGATCCATGGCCGTGCCCAGGTCCACAGACGCTGAACAACGGCGTGGCCCTGCTGAGAAACTCTCCGCGGGGGTGGCACTTCTTGACGCTGCTGCTGGAGAAGGCTTGTCCTGGTGTCGCTTTGTCGCTTCAGATGACCTGCTGGGAAGGGAACCAAGCTGCCAGCGACGATTTTTTTCATAGCTTCGATGGTAAAATCATATCATTTCTAGCAGTGATAATCACGAAGCCCAGCAATTCTATCTGAAAACCAGCAGGAAATAACCACTAGTCTTCATTTTTCGTCATTTGCTAGTAATTATCAAGCTGGTTAAGAATGGTTGCATAACACATGATCACAATTTCAGATACTTTTAGTACAAAAGATTGTGAATGGTTCCTAATGAGTGTTAAGCATGATTAAACACGGTTCCTAATGGGACCCATCTAACAAGAATTGTGTCGCTGGTTATGATCATGGTTCGTGATGGTAACCATCCAAATTTGGTAATCGCCATTAGCCATAGTGGTTGGTCAACAATGAAATATCAAATGATGGCATGACCAACAATGGTTGATGTATAGTAGCAAATATTCACGAATGATTGATATTCATAGTTGCTAACAGTACTGGCTATTACGTAGTTCATGATTGATGTACAGTATGAACATAATAATGTTTGCTAAATGTGGTTAATAATAATAGCAAACATTAGTATGAATGGTTGCTAATAATACGGCCACACCGTAGACGTTGCCAGGAGATTTCAAGGCGTCGAGAATTCTGATGAGGGTGGCGGGTTTGATGCCATATCAATAGGATGTACAGAGATGTGGAGTCTCTGCAACGCACCGGGTCTGTGGGTAATATTGCCAACCGCCAATACTGATTGCGGCTTAGTCAATTTAATCACCTTTGGTTTATAGCAATAATGGCATGCATGCTCAATGATATAATCATTTGCATGAATAACAAGAACCATGGAATACTATGATCACACAGATTACTGACATCATCGTCAAGTAATATAATTGAATACTCACTAGTAATAATCACTGACATAGTTCATTACTATAATCACTAGTATAATCATGTCACTGTACAATCATCCATGATCACTAGTACAATCACTAGTACTTACTGCTCCATGGCATGTACATGGCTTATTGAATACTCTTGATCACTACTATAATCACTAGTAATTATAATCACTAGCAATTACTATACGCTTCATGGCATGTACACGAGCTTGATGATACGGCTGTGGGTCAAAACCCTGTACCCCTGGTTCCCCATCATTAACCATTAGATTCCCTTGAAAATGGTTGGTCATTATCCCCCATTATTGGTTGGTTGATATTGACCCATAGCCATACCAGTGCCGGTGGCTGTCTTCCAGGCGGCTTGGCTCCACACCATGGAGCACGACCAGGGCCCATTTGACGAGACGGTCCTGGAAATGTTGAGCCAGGAGGCCGGGCCGCGCAGCCAGGGCCATCAGCCGACGCATGAGACTGATGCTTTTATGCACATGTCATGTATTATGACAATACATATATATATATATATTTATATTTATATTTATATTTATATATATTTAAATATTGAAATGTAATTATAGATATATAAGTATGTAAGTGTACATATGAATTTTAAAGAGATAAATCTAGATAGATATTCACATATGAGTATATGTATTCACATACATGCACATGCATGGTCTCTGAAATATATATATATATATATTTGTGAAGCTGAGGGTTCCCCGCCACTGTCCAGCTGGATGCAGCCTTGAACTTTGAGGAGTACTAGTCCTTTACGGACGAACTGCCGTGTTGTTGTTGTTGTTGTTGTTGTTGCTGTTGTTGTTGTTGTTGCTGTTGTTGTTGTTGTTGTTGTTGCTGTTGCTGCTGCTGCTTCTGCTGCTTCTGCTACTGCTGCTTTGCTGTGATTGCTCGATCCCTAGTGTTTTGGTTTTGGTTGCTCATTGGTTAAGTCTTGAGTCTTGTTGTTCAGTTGTTGCACCCGTACAGTTCCAGGGTCATGGACAATCCAAGGGATCTGTTGGGGTGCTCCTGGGCGATCATGTCTTTGAATGGTTGGTCATGAATCGATCGCTGGCGGCTGGTCATTGCACTCCGAACATTGCTGGCTGGAAAATCATGCTGGATTATTAAAAAATGGTATTCTTTTTATTATCTATCCATATGATATGATATATCAAATTTTGGATTCTCCAGCCAGTGAGCCACAAAATGGTGGATTTTGATCAGGGCCAGCTGTTCGATTGCCAGAAGGTGGCACATTCTGTTTCACAACTGGTTGAGAGCTTAGGTTCAAGTTGAGCAACAGTTTGCCAGGTACGACGGCTGGCAAGATTCAGGAATCAACAGCAGAGATACCAACGAGTGATACCGGATCAGACCGTAGATCCAATTTCAACAAGTACACCAGGTGTGAGATAAAGCCCAGGAAAGAGAGGTAAGGGAAGAAGCTGCAGGCAACAAGTAGAAACATTAGCGGAAAATAACAACAATCAATATTGGCATGGGTCAATACCAGATATCCACCGAATTGGGTTGTCAACACGTCCCAAGAAAGGACACTAGTCTGTTGAGATTTTCACCTGGACTCCAGGTTCTTTGCCCACGGTAAGACCATGTGATGCAGCACATGAATTTGTGGCATGTGGTGAATCAGTTCCGTCAGAAGTCGCATACCCAATCAGTGATAAGACATTCTTGGCGTACGTCAACATGATGCCATGGGTGCATCCCCTAGGTCACGGTCGTTTCCCCGTCGAACATGGACAAATTAAGTTCATTGTAATTTGTCGAGTTGCCATGTTCAACCTGTAAATTGTCCATGTGATGTACACCATTTCCATGCCATCCATGTGATGCCATGGCTATGGATGTACCACCATTGCGTTGGGGATGAACCCATCCTTCTCCGGGGCATTCCGGGTCTGCGAGGCGATGGCGGATGGAAACGATGCTCGCCAGCAAGAACTGGTGGAACCATGGCCGACCATCCACAGCGATTCTATGGGAACATGTTCACCAGCATGCCAAGACATGTGTGGCAACGTTCAGTGGGAACAACCCTTCTCTATCAAAAGGATTGTCCGGGTTTATGCAGGGTATTTTTTGCTGCCAAGAGTGGCGATATGTGGTGTGGTTCACGCAACAGGTGGTGTGTATACTAGTTATTGAGCCTTCCATCCAGTGAGGATATATGTCTACCAGCTGATAGTCAATCCACAAAAATGCTGGTTTGGAGCTCCCTCATGCAAAAATGGGGTTGACATTCCAAAGAGTATGGGCTGGTGGTGCTTAAGCAATTGTCTTTTTGCCGGTGTCCAATAGGGACAACTAGGCAAATTGAGTACTTGCTAGTTTGTGATTTTACTTCATTTCATTTTTCATAGTAATGGGGGTCCGCATTGATATTTTCATTTTTTGAACGAAAAGCAAAACCATTAGACAAACAAGAGTCAGATAGTGGTTTTCCAGCATGTGACTTCTCAAACCTCGACCGTTGAACACTTGACAGTGGTGGTAGCACCTTCAGTCATAAGCTTCACCGGAAGGCGGTAGAAGCCATTCGTTGGCGGCATAGTTGGCCCAGGAAAGCTACGACTCGGAGTGCGCGCAGTTTCTTTTTCCAAATTTCAAAGGGTGGCTTGGACATAGAACAAGCTGCAGGTGCTTGCTACTTGGAAAACTGGCGCCCTAAGAAGATGCATGAGGACATATGAGGCCAGTCTGTGAATCTCAGCTTCTGAACACTTCACACATCTTTCTCAAGAATTATATACATAATGGTGGAGCATTTCAAGAGCATCAGTGCTTAGAATCTTGTGGTAAAGAATATTGCGGTAGTCAATGAGTCGAACATTTCAGCACCATTCCAGTTGTCATTTCGCTTTCACATCACCATTCCAGTAGTTAATCTGCAGAACTTTCACCCTTTCCGTGGCCTTTCCATGGTTTTTCCATGGCCACACACTGGGAATGGCTCGATGGCTGGTGTCCCACACTGCTCCCGAGGCACCATGACTTGGCGCGCTATGCCATGTGTTGGTGGCGCCAAACTGAAGCCCTCAGCGGGCCCTTTGGGCAACGACGCTCGAAGATCATCAGGCGCACCGGTAGAAGGAAACCAAGCGGCGGTGGTTCGTGGGTGGGTAGAGAGGTAGGGAGGTAGGGAGGTAGTTTGGTTGGCTGGTTGGCTGGTTGGTTGGTTGGTTGGTAGGTAGGTGTTGAGACACAAAGTCACACTGCACCCACTGCGCACTCCACAGCACTGCCAAACATACTGTTTGGCTCAAGACTGCATAAAAGCGAATGCTGACTGCAGGACTGTGCCTGTTGGTTGTACTGGAGAAAGATCCATAATCTTCGCATGGTAGCGGAGCACTGACTCCAGCTTGTTGGGGTTGTTAGGTTAGTTGGTTGGTTGGTTGGCAAATAGGCAGGTTGGCTTATTAGATATTATTGATGCTTAAGCAACCTTGATGAACAACAAAAGTAGGGATACGCCAACTATAGATAGAACTGCTTGGTAGGTAGGTTCCTAGGTTGGTTGGGAAGCGAATAGATTTGTTCGTTAGGTGACGGTTCGGTTGATGTTTGTCAAGCTCATGTTTGGAAGTAACCTGGATGATGGCTAGTCAACTTGCGCAACTGACCACCAGATGGAGCGTGTTTACTTTGGGATCTTTCCGATCAGGAAGTTAGTTTTAACCTCAGAGCTCTTGACCTCTGCACACCACCAACCATGATCTGAAATATGAAGCCAGGCCGATAGGGATGGTCATGCCGTGGAAGACCACTGGCACACGCCGCTTATCACGCGGTGGTCACGCATTTATCGCCATGGGGCGTTCTACCTGATCTGTTTCCCGAATGCAGCTGGGCGTCATACTCTGTCAACATCTGTGTTTTCCCTAAGAGTCCCAGCCCATTTATGGCAAAAAGATTAAAAAAGGATGTTCCTGAAAGTTTGCTTCACGTACGTCCAGGTGATCATAGCCTGGGATTGGGGTGATGAATCCTTAATCCAGAAAGTTCAGCCAACATCAAAAGCTACAGAAAGAACAGCACCAACATCAACAAGCAGCGCCGGTATCATGAGCCACAAGAATCAAAATGTGCTTGGCTCAGGATTTCTGCGACAATTGGTTCTCCAGCTCGTCATTGACCACTATCAACCGTTTTTGCTGTCACGAACCATGATCATCAGTTCCTAACCATCAGCAAACCCATGCTAGCCGTTGTTTACGCTGCCGGCTAGGTTAAGGGACCCGCAGGTTTCTTGCCTTTTAAGCATCGACCACTCTCTTCATCCGTGGCGCTACAGGACCCCCCGTTGCCTATGGCTAGCTGCCATGCTCTCTGCCTTTGCGGACATTTCGCCC
>VSDK01004314.1:434195-461211 GCA_009767595.1 Symbiodinium kawagutii | reverse complement strand
CACTGAAGCCACGTTTTTTTGTCACTGCACTGTTTCAGCCACTCTCTGGACTGAAGCCGTGAAGAACTGAAGCAATTGAAAGTTTGAACTGCGCGTTTTTTTTTGGCTCATAGCCAGCCGTCACTGCTTTGAACTGCAACTGAGCACTCTGACTTCGTCACTGACCTGAAGATGACCACTGAGACTCACTCCGTGATCACTGAAGGAACTGGCGTGGACGCAGCACTGTTCCACCAGATCACTGATCTGATGAAAGTGAGCACTGAGGCCCAACAGCACATGCTAAACACTGGCATGATCCCTGATCATGTGTTGACTGGACTGTTGTCCTCTCAATACGAAACACTGGAGGGCCAAATGATGCAGCTGCGTGAGCACTGTGAGCGTATGACGCTCACTGCAAACCACCGTCACTGGTTTCCAAGACTTCAGATGCAGGGTAGCCAGACTGATGGCTTCTACTGTTTGAGAACTGCAATTCCAACTGCAACTGGAATTTGCAACCTGTTCTCACTGAGAATGAATCGAGCCCGGTACACTGCTGCCAACTGGGAGCTGGCAACTGCCAACACCACTCTGTTCCCAGGTGTGAACCGACCGCACTGGTCGTACACTGAGACGGAATTCATGCTGTACAATGGCACTGCTGCCACTGTGATGAACATGGGTGAGATTGGCACTGACATGGCACTTCATGGATTGCCACTGTCGGATTCCCAACTGAGCTTCACGGTGATGTTCGCACTGCCGCTTAGTTTTGCCACTGTCGTGATGAACACTGGCAGAATCCCAGCTACACTGTTCACAAATGCGCAAGTGAACCTGTGGTTCACCCCTCGCAGCTCACTGCTGCGACTGGCGCCGATGCACTGGTCAGGATCAATTGAGCTGACTGAGGATCAATGCCAAGAGCCACTGGCACTGATACTGTTCAATCCAGAACTGGCACGTGTGAGTGGACAGACTGTTCACAATGCATCAGCTACTGATGCAAGTGCCACTGGAACTGTACTGCAACGTCTGTTGACATTCAACAGACAGTGGATCGATCACTGCTTTAGCGCAGATTCACTGCAGGAAGACTTTCAGCTCACTGATGCTGAGATGGCATCAGGCCTAGGACTGAGACTGTCCTTCACTTTGGAGCAATTCACTGCCATTCGTTATGAACTGGCAGATGGACGCATGTTTGGTCTTCACAGTCGAGGACTGCTCGGCCACCTGATCATGCCTGTGACTGCACTGTCAAAACTGGACATGGATCCAAATGACTGCAGATGGACTGCAATCTATGGCACTGCCACTGAGATCCAGCAGATCACTGGCACTGATGATGAGACCACTGATGAAGCACTGAGTGTGACAATTGGCAACGTCCCAATTGGTCACTGCCTGACTGTCACTGTGGACAAGAAGAAGTGACTGGCACAAGATCAACACTGAAGCGCTGACATGCTGATGTACTGACACTGAGCTCACTGTCTTAGGATCGGATGTTACTGCGAGTAGGTGACTTTTTAATTCACTGCGAAATCATGCTGTGCACTGCTTTCGAGGGGGAGTGTTGAGACACAAAGTCACACTGCACCCACTGCGCACTCCACAGCACTGCCAAACATACTGTTTGGCTCAAGACTGCATAAAAGCGAATGCTGACTGCAGGACTGTGCCTGTTGGTTGTACTGGAGAAAGATCCATAATCTTCGCAGTAGGTTTGTTGGTTCTTAGTCAATAGCCAACTAAGTTGATTGGATGATTGACATGTCAACGTGTTGGCTGCTTTGATTTTAGTGAACGATGGACTCCTGTGTCCATCGCAGTGTCCCAGGCGGTTTGGCCGCGTGTTGCTGGGGTGCGAGAGTCAGGGGCCACGATAGGAAAACCCAGTCATCCCTTACCCATGACATTAAAAGTTGCCTAACAACAAAAACGTATGATTTTCAGCTCGCAACGATGCTGGAATACACACAGCCACTTTCTATTTACTATCCAATCTGCTGCAACTGGAATTAATCTTGCGGGTAAAACTGGGATTCTCTTGACTATGAAGGTCTTCATGGTCAAACTAGGATCTATGAAGATCTATGAAGATCACTTGTAACATCTTGTAACCACGCCATGTCACTGCGCGGCTTGGAAACGCCCCAGAAAAAAGGAAAGTCGCCGTGGATAGCAACCATTGAGACCAGCGACGAACATCAACTCATAACCTGAGAACGGCGGACCTCCGCCGGAGGTTCTTAGATCCGCGTCAATACGATGTGAATCATGTGGTGGGTGCCCGTGGCTTATCGGTGCCTTAGCTGCACATGGGACCTGGCCGCCGGTCGAGGGGAGCCCGAATCGGGTGTCGTTACGTGGCGAGCTGGCTCAAGAAGAATCAGCCAACTAATGGAGGATAATCACCAACAAGAATAGGCAAAGCTTGCTGGTTAATGATGGGGAAACCATTTTGGATCTTGGGCCAGGGACAGTCCAGCACTTTTTTTCCCTCTTTTGGTGCTTTGCCGACGAGTCTCTGGCCGCCAGGGTGGTCGGATCACATTATTGGTTGGGATCGTTTGTTGCCGCCGTTTGTGAAGGGTACCAGTACTACTCGAATTTATTCATACGCTAGTTCCGCAGGTATGAACCCAGTCAGTGATCATCATAGTCATTAGCTCATTCAGCGCGATGAGAAACACGCCATGATGTTTGATGACGATCAATCTGAGTCCCCATGGTGGTTAACCAAGCTGGTTCATCAAAACCCACGGTCAGGATGGTTGAGACTGGTTGTATCATCAATTCAATGCAATTTCCTTGGGGTATATATTATATATATATATAACTCCCTTGATTTTGGGGGTGAAGGGGGGTTGCGACTGCGGTGCCACCATCTCTCCGGTCCCTTGTGGTGCCACCATCTCTCCGGTCCCTTGCGGTGCCACCATCTCTCTGAGCACCACCGAGCCCTGCCAAGGATCCCGCCTTGTTGTACCACTTCGCTGGCCGCAGCAAGGAGAGCTCAAGTCCAGGTGAGCTCATGATGAGCAATGCATAGTGATGCTTGATAGTGACATTAGGGATACTAAGCCACGATTATTGTATATATAGTAATGGTTGATATCAGATGATATGGCTAATCGGGATGCTAAGCAGCAATCAAGATCAAGATAGCAAAAGATGAGTCATCCAATTGGCATGTTGATTGCTGCTTAGGTGGTTTGATTCATGAGTCATACCACTAGGTCTTTTCAACTTCGAATCTTCTTTTTCTGTTGACCGGCATAAATGGGTGGCTCTTCGGCAGCTGAATCCACCATCAGCTGAGCTACGACTCTCATCATTTCTTGCCTCAGCTGGTTACGACTCTGATAGTCATCATGGCCGGCACCTCACTACATTGAAGTTGCCGCTGCAGGAAGCAATTGTATGATTGGGTTTCTCATTTTGGTATACCATTGCTGGTGTGAGGTACTCACCATTCTGGGGCAGGTATCTTCACTGCTGATCAGGCTCCATAGTGTAATTGTTGGATGAATGTCTCCTCTGCAAAATCTTTATGCTGTTCTTATTAGGTACAAGTCCAGCCGGTACACATCTTATTGACAAACCAATGCATTCCCCTAGTAGATGGTTTTCCTGGTCCCAACGGCACTGTGCTGGGCACTGGTACCCAATGCTTCACTTCCATCAACTCGAGTAGTGGGCCAATATTTCGAAAGTTTTTTTGGACCTGGCCATAAAGAAAACCTGGGGATTGTTGACATAGGATTTGATTACTTTAAGCTACCGGGTTATCAGCCAACCACTAAAGTAAACTCATTTGGGACAGGGGTATGGTTCATGTCTCATCCAAGCCTTCGTTTGCCCCAGGATTGGGACGCTATGCTGCAAACCTTTGGCGACCTCGACCGAGAAGGTGACTGGCGAAGGGGGGAGGTGTGAAACACCTGCCGCGCAGGGGTCGAAACAGCGCAGAAGATCAACCCACAAACCAAGTGATGGAAGCAGTTTGGAACCGGTGAAGCGACTTTTGGTGTGCAAACCGCTTGGGGATGGCAGCAGCGGTAGTCAACATTCTGAGGGTTGGAGTGACCCTGACATGAGTTGACATGATTTGTTTTGTACCCAACAGTTGAGTACCGCTTTCGCGAGAAACAAAAGCAGTTGGAGAAAAGATCGAAACGATGAAGGGGATGTATAAGTCTTTTGTCATTTCAAGCCTTGCTGATGGTTGGTTCGCTGGGTTGGTTAATGAGAAAATCTGTAGGAAAACCTTATTTTGACCAGCCGTTGTCATCCACGATCGAGGTTTCCAAGGTAGATTTTCCCAGCCTCCTTTTCTGGCAGTTGACTTCACCATAATGGGTTGAAGCCACGGCACCAGGAACCAGTGACTGTCGAGATGTCTTGAAGTACGTTCGGCAGAGGAGCGACTTCCAACCGGTAGAGATCTGCAAAAGCGAACACACTGAGCCATGGTTCATCAGAAATGTTTCGTTCATGCCCTTAGGAATTCGGATTCTAGGAACGTTTTCATTTTAGGAATGTTGTTTCACTCCCTAGTCGTGTGGCTCCAGCCATGGCAAGCCTGGGAGGGACTCGGATTCTGTGCGTTCTCTACTACCCGTTCATATTGCAGTTTCCGACCAAACACGACACTCTCGGCTGACCCAGCTAATCCTCGGGGTGACTGGGCTGGCCGCAGTACCTTCTGGTACTGAAAATGGATACCCCGATTGCAAGGGTGGCAGTGAGCTGTACGAACCACCAAGGAGCTGGCTATGACATCTTGAGTGTCTCTCTCGGGCACTTGGTGGCCAGTGCAGGCTTGCAGTTGAATTCGCATTTTTGTTTTGGCCAGCCGAAACGTGCCCACATGCCGCTTGGCGTTACTGTTTGACATGGTTTAGCGCCTCTCTGTAGCCATGCCTTGCATCATGGTGGTGATCTGGATGCTGCCTGTGAAGTGGTTGGGATGACTCTTCCTGGGCATCTTCGGATGCCCGTGGCTTCTGTGGTTGCTCGATCATAGTGTCGGCACTGTGGATTTCTTTGACCTCGACCACTTTGCCTCTCATTCCTGGAGTTGCGTGTCCCAGGGTGGACCTACTCACCCTTTGACTGGGCGAGCTTTGAAGGGGGCTCGTTTGGATGCTGGGCTAGCGAGGTTTTGCACTGGGTCTACAACCACTGCGAGTAGAGGTGTTGCAATGGAGTTTTCACGCTGGACCAGTGACCGTTTTGCCTGCGTTGTGTGGCACTCTGCCTTATGCCCCTTTTCGTGTACAGAGTTTTGTGGAGCGGATCAGTCCTACGTGCTGCATTCGTGGCTGGCTTTTGTGGCTGGCTTGAGGGCTGCCTGCCTGGGGCAACCCTCCTTTGGCAGACACACGTTGCCTTTGGAGGGCACGGCGGTGCGGCACAACGTTCTGCCGTACCCGCGCTTTTGTACATTTTGCTACCACTTTTTTGAGAAGTTGGTCTTTGACCTGCACAACTTCTGTACTGAATGTTGTTTCAGGAATGTTCATCGGAAAAAACATTTCATTTTGGGAATGTTGATGGAATACTGCTGGTGGGTTGCTTTGGAAAAATGTTCATGCTGTGCTACTTGATGTGTAGCTGCAATGACGATCATTGGCAGCATGGGAATACAGAAACAATAGTATAAGAACGGGATAACTCGCACTACGAGCGAACGAACTTGCATGCCCCCTTGACTGATTTCTGCAGATATCCTTGCAATTCGGTGAACTTCAAAGATATGGACAGACTGTAGTCTTTGTTTGGATTTTCGTCAATCTGTTGAGTATATGGTATTGACCAAAGCTGGGTATCAACACATGGCCTCCTGGAAGTATTCCGTTTTTCCCTGCTAGACTTCTGGCATTGTCTCGTTGACCAGGCTTTGACAACCATCCTTCCAGACTTATCATCATTATTGTTGCATATTTTTGCCATATTTCTGGTGGAATATAATACGCAATACATTGACTATTTAATGGCAATAAGATTAATAAATAACTATTCAATATATTAAGAATATTGATATTGCCATATTTTTTTGCATATACCCACATTTCTAGTTGGTTGGGTGAAAAGTCCGGCCGCACAAGGAGTGCGATGGAGCAGTGCGTGCCCGGTGGCCCTGTGGTGGAAGAGTGTGAGCCACCCGAGGTCGTCTGCTGAGCTGAAAAAGATGGGGACGCGGCGCTACAAGGGAGTGGTGAGCTAGAAGGAAAAGCTACCTGCTGTCAATCCGACGGGGTGGAAACTGGGATTAACGCAACTGGATGAGCCGAACTGGTTGCAGGGCTGTTCATTGGCCATGAATTGCAAATTGCTATGAACCAACCGGCTAGGTTACGATGGGAGATGATGGGAGCAGGTATCATGGCCCGTGTGCCCCGCGAGGCAGCTACAAACTGATGCCGAAACAGATCAGGCCTGTCCCAAGACCCAGGACGGGACCTGGGACGGAGCACCGGCTCATCAAAGCCTCAGGAAGCTGCGTTCACGATACCCTGAGCACATTCCGAGAGCGGGGAGGATAGTGAATGATGGTCCAATATGTGATCTGGTTGGTGGTTTCAAACATTTTTTATTTTCCCTAGTAGTTATTAACAATTGGTTGGTTGGCTAGTGTTTTTCATAGGGGTTGAAAACATCCACCTGTGATTGTTGGATATGGTTCATGATCATTTTGGCGGATAGTGGTTGCCAACGCATAGAACTGCAAGGTTTTTTTCGATGGTTTGTCCTTGGCTACCCATGGACACACAGCGGAACCTGATTTCACCTGCATCTTGGAGTTGTGTGACCGGCATCAAGGATGTTGACCATTGCCGGTAGTCAATGCATACACTTGGACACTAGCATTGGTATTGGTCAAGACTATCAACCAGCAAAAAAGGACTAGTTTCTTTGCAAGAATCATCTTGTTGGATCTAGTTGGTAGATAAGTCCCTTGTTTTTGGATGTTTTTGGCTGGTTTTTATGAATCAACATTTAAATCATCCATTCGGTGGCCCATTTGGTCACTTGTTTTTGAGTCATGGCCAAAAATTCAGCGATTCAATAGACCAAAAGCGGCTGGCCTGCGGGCCAGCGTAGGTTCCTGCACCGATCTCTGTCCCTGCCCCTGAGATTGCTTGGTGGTCATGGTGGATGCTATAGGCTATAGATCCAATGACGCAACTAAATGATAAATCAGTTAAAGGGGAGCACTAGCAAGCCTGTTGGGTTGTTACACTCTGAAGCTTTGACCGCGGGTAACCACCGTTGCTATGTACCATGACGTTGTTTGGCCATTTGCCATCCCAATCATTTCTTAAGAACTTGAGGCCACGTGTAGATTTGCTCATCAAGCAACGATACCTGGTAGCTGCTTATGTCCCTGGTGTTGCTGCTTATGTCCCTAGTGTTGCGGGTTGGTCGTTTGTCAACCCCCATTCTGCCGCGTCGCAGTATGCTCCCGAAGTCAACGGTGCGGAACACTCAGGGGGGGCAGAAGCCTTGTAACACCCAAACGAGGTTAAAAACAATGGGAGGTGTTCCCAATATTGGATAGGTTAATCCAATGTCAAAATGTATCACATTTTTGATATGCCTATCCAAATTATCCATTCTCTTAGTATTTCGATTGTGTAAAACGCCTGCGTGTTTCCTTTTTTCAGGGTTCATGCAGGAATCAGATTTTATATAACGGCTATCTTGATATGTGATTTTAATTCACAGAAGTGATGTTTGTAGTGGAGATAAGCCATCCGCAGTGGACGATTCCCAAAGGGAAAATCTTGAGCTGCCTATTGTTGGACTCTAGGTGAACGCGGTCCTCCTCTGTGGACTTCCACGTGTCTCCTTCTTTTCTCCCGACTTGTCGTGTGCTCGCGGATTCTTGGATAGGGGATTTTGGGTTTGTCTCCGTCCTCTCGAGGGTCCACCGATTCCAATTTCTGCTTTTGGGTCAATTTATAAATCCGTTTCGAATCTCTCTGGAAGGCACCTGGTTACCATTGAGGTTGCTTAAATGGCATTGGTTCGTGATGCAATTGCTGCGAACGTCATTCTACAGCCCATGACATGCCCTGTCAGGGAGTTATATTCTAGTAAATGAGTTCACAACTGTACCTGGCTTGTCCAAAGGGGGATCCAATCAGTATACAAAGTGATAAACATGGGTATCATCAACCAATTCAGAAGCAATTCAACAAAGGAGATCACCAACCATCCAAGGGTGATCATGACCACAAAAAAGTGGAATCCAACCCGCGGGTGTGTGCTACACAGAGTGCCGTAGCATCATTCAGCATCAGTGCTTGGTCTGCTCATCTTAGAAAACTCAGATGGTGTCAGGGGTCGAAAAGCTATTGATCTTCGGAGGTTAGGTCGCAACAGACAGTCTTCCATAGATTGTCCCGTGATCCATGGAGCTTGGTATAGCGCTAGCTGTTGCTGGCTGATCTTGAAATGGACAAAAATTCATGGGGCGGCCCTGTTTACAGGGTTCTATCGACCGTATGCTCCGACAATAAGGAATTCAAAGGGTATTTGTTGTACACAGTTTCACTTCCTTGGAACCTCGTGCGATTGCAAGTATCCTGCAGAACCTTCTATGTGTCTCAGCAACGAGAAAACAAAGTGATGGATGTTCTTCACGGTATGGCATTTTTGAGGAAGGGGTGCGCACATACCCATAGGGACCCATACTACACAATACGCAAAGAGTCTTCAAGGTTTCCCCCTAGCTTGATACCAAATGGTTCTTTCTTAATTGCTCCCACCCGCTGGCTACCTGAGGGGGAAGTGCCGTTGAAATCCAACGCAAGTCCCATTGATCTCGTGAAACAGTTTGGGTCGCTGGCGTCTCTTTCAAACTTGATATGGCTATGGGTCAATATTAACCAACCAATAATGGTTGATGATGACCAACACTAATAAGGGAAACAATGGCTAATGATAGGGGAACCAGGGGTACGGGGTTGCATTACTGCCTTGATGCACGTGGAATCTACCCAATGAACAGTACCCTGGTTCTATCGTCGCCATCACATGCAAAACGTAAGAGATGGCTTTTAGAATATTGTTCAAAAGTTGGTTCCCATAGAATCACTTCAGTCATACATGTCTATCTGTACCTATATTTCTATGTCTACATCAATTTAAAGTTATAGCCAGTTTGATTTAGTATACCTTATTAATTAGTTGGCAACAATTGGTACCCGAGTTCACCCCAAATCCTGAGAAGCTGCTGGACAGATCCTCCACATTGGGGCACTCCAAGGGTTCAGGGTCCTGAGAGATCCTATTTGCTAAACTAAGACTCATCCCCGTGGGATTTTTTCAGGAATTCCTCCTGAAACATGCGAAGGATTGGTCCGGCGTTATATGTTTCTTGGTGGATGCTATCAAGAGCTATGGTCACCCTTGCAAACGCCAGTGTGCTGGTGAGGTGGCAAATCCCAGCCGAGGCAGACCACAGTGGGAATCGATAGGAACGCAATACCCTGAAGATCAAAATCCAGGGTTGTGAGAAGGAAGGAATCAATGCATTTCTACTTGGAAGCCATCCAAAATTGCTGAGCCGAGTCCAAATTGGGAAACCTGCGGAGCTTTTATTTATGTTGGTTGTGGTGGGACGATCAGCCCCAAGTAAAGATGCAACCGCAAATCATCACAGACCTGAATGCTTTTGAGAGGAGACACGTGGGAGACAAGTAGCACGCACGCATAGGAGACAAGTGAGAGACAAGCAGGTCAAAAAGCACGGGAGACCATCGATTAAAATAATCCAATTACTTGCAAACAGCTTCCCTCCATGACAAGGCCCTGCCACTTTTCATTCTATCTCCGGCTGGAGTAGGAGTTGAAGCATCGCACCAGAAATAGCCATCATTATGCGTGTCTCATGCGTGGAAGCCGGGCAAAGGGGCGCAGGCGTCCGGGCCAATCCCGTTGCAGAGAGGTTGGTCGCTTAAGCCGCAGGAGTGCTGCCCAGACGTGCGCATTGTAGCTAGTAAGCAGCTGGTGTGAAGCGGCCGGCCTTAGCCGTTGCAGGTGCCCTACTGTTGTTCCTCTTTCTCATGTTTTTCTTCAGTGTCCCTCTCCCTGCTGTCAGTGTTGTTGTTCTTTCTTTCTTTCTTTCTTTCTTTCTTTCTGTCTTTCTTTCTTTCTTTCTTTCTTTCTTTCTTTCTTTCTTTCTTTTTTCTTTCTTTCTTTCTTTCTTTCTTTCTTTGTCTTTTTTTGTTTTTGTTTTTGTGTTTGTTTGTTTGTTTGTTTGTTTGTTTGTTTGTTTGTTTGTTTGTTTGTTTGTTTGTTTGTTTGTTTGTTTGGTTCTTTTTTCCGCGTCGAGTGACTGTTCTGTTGCTTGTTGCACTTGGTTGGTTGCATGTCGTGTGTTTTCTGTCGTCATAACTCTTACTGCTGCTCTTGACATTGCTGTTTTGTTTGCATCCCAACTCTTGCTGCGCTATCCTTTTCTGAATCTCCCCCGTCACCTACCAGCCCATGGTTTATTAAAAAGTCCCAGTCCTACACTTCCCGGTGCACGTTGCACCCCAGGGCTGGCAAGAGCGTCAGGGTCTGCAAGAGCCAGCTTCAGAACGATGGTCAGAAAGGTAATAGGTTGGTTGAATACTATAAATGATTTATATTGGATGATTTGGAGGGTCCCCCCATCGTGAGAAACCACCATGTGATAGCTGACTCTTATAAAGTGGCGAACAAAGGTTCAAAGATCATCAGGGACCCATCGACAGATGAAGTCAAGGTGCATCCTTTTTGTTGGAGGACCAGGGCCCCGATGTAATCCATTTCGACCATGGTCTATATGAAGGGTTGTTGACAGTTCCCGTGCAAATCGAACCGTTATATGAGTCGTTAGTTCATTGGACTGTCGCCGACTACGCTGCTATTGCAAGCAGCATTACGTTGCAAGTGAAGGAGCTGTTAAATGATCCACATATATCCACATGCCTGGGGGTTGAGCCAAAATAATGTCTTGAATTCTGGTGAAAGCCCTGTGCCCCTGGTGAACACCACAAAATCAAACAGCCTATCTTGGGACGTTTAGAGACCACATTGTGCAGGTGAACCGCTTTGCGCAGACCCTTCTCAGCCACACACACACACATGTAGTAGATCTTCTGTGCATGTACACATTTATGTCTTGACGTCTATATTATAAACATACGTAAGAAAGGTCTATCAAAATCAACGCCAAACCAGCATTAATCCCCCATGTTGGTGACAGCCGCCTGTTGACGACAGCCACTAGGTAAAGTTGTGATCGACTATGCATACAGGGGCGGGCGTTTGCGCCTCTCTGTGCGCGGCCACAGATATCTTGCGCGGCCTGAGGGTAAAGGTTGATGTTATGGTTGCGGTTGTGTTTTTGCTGTTGTTGTTTGTTTGTTTGTTTGTTTGTTTGTTTGTTTGTTTGTTTGTTTGTTTGTTTGTTTGTTTGTTTGTTTGTTTGTTTGTTTGTTTGTTTGTTTTTTGTTTGTTTGTTTGTTTGTTTCTTTGTTTGTTTGTTTGTTTCTTTATTTGTTTCTTTATTGTTTATCATTGTTTTGTTTAAGCAGTTTGCAACTCAAGCCCCCTCCGTGCAGATGACAATCTTAATACCTTGTTGGTGCTTTGTTGGCCGCTTCTCATTGACCTTGTTAGCCGTTTGTCCACTAAATCAGTTTGAATCTATACACAACAAGACTTTGTGTATCAACTATCGGCTTGTGGAACTACGATTCTTTGGCTATACTGTACCTGTTTAGCTACTAGTGGCAACCGATGCAACGTTTGCTCTTTTGTAGTAGGTTTGTCGGGCAGCACCCTAGCTCATCCCCTTAACAGTTCTAGTGGTACTCCCAAATCATCCAGTTTATTGATCATGTATAATTGTAGATTATTAAATGTAATATGCCAACCATAGCTTGGGGGGGGTCCCAGAACTCGCTTGAGAAACCACCATGTAGATCCATGTAGTATTTCTTCAACCCTTATTGTTGGTGATTGTCCCCTCCATTGTGAATGGTTATTAACCCTTATAGATCTCTAAAAATCCTGATAAATTCCTATAAATCCCTACAACTCCCTAAAAATCCTTGTGAATTTCTTTAAATCTCTAGAAATCTTGAAAATCCTGATAAATACCTCTGAATCTCTATAGATCCCTTTGAATCTCTATAATTTTCTAAAAATCTTTATAAATCTGTGTAAATCCTGATAAGTCCCTAAAATCCTTTTAAATCGTTCTAAATCCCTAGAAATTCCTTTAAATGAATAAACATCCAGAAAAAAACCATCTCATAAATCCTCATAGATCCCTATAAATCCAAGTTGCCATCAATGCTTAAGCACCATAAACGGGCAATCAGATAACTGAAGAGGTGGGTCTCGGTCCCAAGGACTTAGCCCTCAAGATGGACCAGACCTTTTGCGTTCAACAGCAGTGCTTCATGGGTGGCTCGGTAAAGGGAAGGATGAGTGGTGAAGCATTGGTCAGATAGTACTGTTCATAGGCTTCAGAGTGGATGGCGGATTTTCGTGGTGTTCATAGTTTTCTTGGCAAAATTTCATGTTCATAGGGGTGAATCAAGGATCTGAAAGGGAAAATTCGTAATTCGTCTTCATCATGGTGTGTAGTTGACGGTCAACATATTTTAATGATGATCAATCGTGTTTATATAACAGGAAACAAAATGATGCTCAAGCACCAGCAAGAAGAATGGCTCTTAACCAACATATCTGTCCGTCAGGAGGAATGAATCCTGGTTGGCCACAATGGTCCAATGCTGTGCTGTTTCTTACTCATCCATTGACACAACAAGATATGTGTTGGAATGAATTAGCATTGCCATCAATCAGTTGGGTCCTGATTGTTTTCAATCATCAACCATTCTATCGGTCCTGTTCATGTTTATTAAAACGGCCATCGCTGACCATTGCTTCATGACCATTATTCAACCTCCTGTGAAGTCTTCTTCCGCAGCGCAAGGTGCGTTCCCCTTGTTTCGTGGCCTTCATTCGATGGCTGCAATAAGGATTGAGAAACTCAAAGTACACCCTCAAAAAAGGTTCTCTTAGGAACAACTAGCTGGTGGATGGAGGGAGCTAAGGAGCCAGGGGTATCCATATAGCCCTTGAAGGGGGAGCCAACCGGCTACCAGGAGTGCCCGAACCAAATGGTAGACAAGCACTGCTTTTCCTAGGGAGACCAATGTCAGATGATCGATCATGCTTACGACTGTGCAGATATCATGCTGTACGACTCTGGTGTTCAAAAGCAAGCGATAGCGGGCGAAGCTGGACATGTCGGACAATGATTATATCGTCATGACCGGGCAATAAATCCCTACGACCTATCAATCGCCCGTGATTTGGGACACCATCATTTTGGCAAACACCCAATTGGCGGTGGTAACAAACTATTGAGCATTGTGTAGTCATCGGAGCGCTGATGTACCCAGCAGTGACGTGACCCCCAATGGCCCAAGTACCAACCGTTGAATTAGCTGATGTCCAACCTTAGCGGCTGGATCCTACATTTTCACACCTTTTTTTTCTCGCAGGAAAGACATTTTGGATGACCGAAAGAGCC
This sequence comes from Symbiodinium kawagutii, assembly GCA_009767595.1. Classification (NCBI taxonomy): domain Eukaryota; class Dinophyceae; order Suessiales; family Symbiodiniaceae; genus Symbiodinium; species Symbiodinium kawagutii. The sequence goes on along the minus strand of VSDK01004314.1, from coordinate 447,626 downwards.
CTCCATGAAATACTAGTTGGTGACGGCTGCCTTGAATTTTACTTTTATTTTCCGCTGTCTTTGGGATGGTTGGTCGATTGACAAGTTTTTTTAAGGGGTTGAAACCAACAACCGGAATCGCTTTCCAATTGTAAGCAGGGACTTTGCAATTAGCACTTGGTTGCAAGGGACCCACTTGGAGTTGGAATGATCAGAATGAATGATGCTCTTCTTTGTTGCGAGGTGTGATTTCTGCTGGCGGGGTCGGGGAGCCTTTCAGTCGGACAGGGAGCCTCCACAAAGGGCGAAATCATTTGCACAGAGAAGGCAATGAATTGGGGATCAAACCATTATCAATCAGCAACCACGAATAAAGCAGTTGTGACCGTTGACTAAGTAGTCCGAGTCTAAACCATTGTCTAAGTCGTTTGAACCATCAACAAAGCGTTCGTAGCCATGAACTAAGCAGTGTTAGCCATCAAGTGACCATTATTATCTATTCCAGTCTTGCCAACGGATATGCCGGCCCCAACAAAGACTTGGAGCCAAAGCCTTCAGGAGTGGCCGACAGTTGTCAATGTCTTGAGTTGTATAGCTTCCATGGGCTGTGCCACACCTACGTTGTCAGCCATCTCCAAGATGAGCCATATTGGCATCACAAGAATCTCCACCTGTAACCAGCTGGCATTGGGAGCACGCCCCTTCAAGTAGCCCGCATTGAACGGACAACTTGCCTCCGAATGCAACATCTTCAATTCAAAGTCCCAATGGTGCAGTTGGCATGGTTTTTTCTCGCTGCCCTAGCAGCAGCCAAGCAGAACTATATAACTAGGGCAAGTTGCTGGGGGCGACCACGTCAGAGATAGCGGTTTCAGGAGGACTTATTGCCCCTTCTCATGGCTGATTTGAGAACAAAGTATGAGCCATGATTTTTGTTGGATTTTGATTGTTTTCCTTGTCAACGATATGTTGTCAACCATCGCCGATAAGGTTGTTAACAATCGAGGGATTGATTGCTGTGCAAATGAACCATTGAGGGGATCATTGATCGGTTTTGGTGCAAGGCCTGATGTGTTCAAGATCAGATCAGCACGGGAGCTTCTCCAAAACAACAACACAACAAAACAACAACAACAACAACAGCAGCAACAACAACAACAACAACAACCACAACCACAACCACAACCACAACCACAACCACAACCACAACCACAACCACAACCACAACCACAACCACAACCACAACCACAACCACAACCACAACAACCATAAATGGCAGTATCCCCAAATGGTTCGTTTCCGAACAAAACATGTTCTTTTTGGGGCGGCAGTATCCGGGGTACTGCCAGCGACTTCAGGCATCAACAAAAATGGGTTCAGATCCGCATGCAGACTGCTCCCTGCATTCGATGGATGTAGAAACCAGGCCCATAAATAGCTTCATTATATGGGTTAGGTTTTATATCCATATTGAGTTCTATATGGATTTAGGCTATTTAAGTCATTGATGCCAACTATCATTCATATTAGACAAATTTTACCTTATCACACCAGCCCGGAATCTGATGATCTGTCGAAGTCCCAAAATGCGCTGGTGACCGGCGGTTCTGCAAAAGAAAGGGCATAGGCTGTGCAACTGCAGTCTGTGGATGCTATGGGGGTGTTCATGGAGCTCTGTCAAGAACGGGTGGTTTCCACGCAAGTCCTGAATTGAGCATCTCAAGCTGTGCCCATCAATAGGAGCGAACGTCAAGCTTTCCCACCGAATCATGTTGCGGTTGCTACAGTCGCTAAGGCGAGTGGTGATGATGAGAAGGCAGTTCTCTATGTGCCTTGAAAATGTCAACGGCCGGGGTCCTTCGCATTCGGCGGAGGCTATGGATTCATCGACCTGACTTCCACAGATGGGACACATGTGTGTTGCCCAGACCCCAGCGTCATCCAAGATAATCTTGTGAACGATCCAGATCAGTGGCTATCAGTGGATCACCCAACCCGTTTGTGGTCCAGGATTGGTGCTGACAGAATGGTGTTTTCCAAGCTACGGGATAGTTCCCGCAACAATAATTTGTCGTCCCTTGAGTATCCCATTTACTCAGTTCACCGCTGTCCAGATTTGGGCCCACATATGACGAAACTTCACCCCCTCCTCGTGCGGTCGTCAGTGATACCGTTGGGAAATAGCTGCTACTGTAACAATGAACGATCACACACCGCAGTGATGCTTCGAGGTGCCTTTTACAGCGATCCAAAGCTGTTATGCTATGTGATCATTGTTTGGTTTTGAAACGTATCTTTGGTATGCTGGGAGGTTCACCAAAAGAGCCATTGAACTAGTCAGCCATGCTTTTGAAATGGTCAACGTCTCAGCTTTGGCCTGTCAGTTTCACATCAAACTGTGACACCACAAGTGCTAATTTGATCTGTCTTTGTTAACGCGTCCAGAAGTCGCCATATGTCTCCCATCCGACTCTCTGGAGAGATCTGATCGCTGAAGATCTGATTCATATGGCCATAGGTCAGAACCTGGCTCCTGCAACTGATTATATCCAAAGAACCAGCAGAAGAGCGACCTTAGTTGTGGGATTTTCATGTGTCCATTACTGAGGTGCTTCGTTTGTAAGAACTACTGCGCCCCCTCTTTATTGGTTGGCCATACATGTACTCCCCTTTTGTCGCTGATGATCCAACTACTGAGTACTACTAACAGAGAGCAAGTGGGACACTGCCAGGTTTCGGGAATGGCAAAGGATCACTTTTGTGCGATGTGATTGGTATATTACCTACCGGTGCTGATGGTTTGCCCTTACAAAGCCATGGTTAATTCTTAATCATCCATGAATCATGATCCAGTAAGCATTGCTCATCCATTATCCTTAATCATGATCCACTTAGCAAAGGGCTTTAAAGCTTCATTATATATCCACTAAGATCCACTAAGATCCACTAAGATCCACCAAGATCCACTAAGCCATGGTATGCCATGATCGGTGAGTCGCCATGGTGACTCAGTCGCACCTCAACATCAACTCCATTGGCCGCGCCGGTGGAGAACAGTTTGGTGACTGGGTAAGCGATTCGTGACACCGGAGAAGGTGAATGGTGAATCTCAATGGTTGGCAGTAGTGGATAATAAGGGAACGGTAATGGTTGATAGGAGTGGATGATAATGGGAATGGTAATGGTTGACAGTAGTGGATGATAATTGGAATGGTAATGGTTGATAGGAGTGGATGATAGTAATGGTAGCAGTAGAACAACCTGGCAATGGATTTTCACCATGTTGTTCTTTTAACCCTGGAAACCACCAATGAATGGTGATGATAGTAGTGGATGATAGTAGTGGATGATAGTGGGGGATGATAGTAGTGGATGATAGTGAGGGATGATCAAGGAATCGTGGATGGTAGGTTGACGCAAGCGACCTCTATGTAGACATTAGTGTACACGATTATTCATGTATATAATGACATCTCTTTGTGCATATTCGCACACATGCATAAATGCCTGCTGTTTACACATCCGCAGGCAGGTGCATATCTTCGTGCAGCATCCCGTCGTTTCACCCCACAGGTGCTTCCTTGTTCAGTCATGGCACGCCTCGCCCTGAGGCACTTTCAACAACGTTCAAGCTGACGTACCTTTGCAGAAGATCACCTTCACACCCGACCCAATGAAGGCGCGAGAAAGTCATGGTGAAAATCTTTGAACCCATGAGAGGCTTTACCGGGTGCGTAGGAAACCTGGTGTTAACCGGTGTTAACAGACCTCGCGAAGCATGAAGTCCATGGCAGTTGAAGGCCTGGAGGCTGCACTTTGTCTGAAAATCACACTCTTGGTATGACAGATCTGTGCTGTTTCTGCACATGAAACAGCATGCCATTCGCTACGCGCTGTTGTGTTCTAACAGTTCGCCTGGGAATCCACCATTTCAAGATTTTGCTTTGGGGAAAGAATTTGTTCAAAGCCATGTTTGGTCACCAGAGGGTAAGTGTTATTATGATCGTTCTTGTTGTTGTGGTTACGATTTCAATTTTGGGGGTACTGGATTGGTTGGGAACATTTGCGTTGGAGACCCTGGTTCCATCAACGATTCCAAGCTTTAAAACGTAGATTTTCCCACCATGAAGCTGGGAGTGGAGCCTCTGGAGAGACCTCGCGTCCAGCGTCCAGGGAGATGTGGCCGAAAAGATTTTCCAATCGCTACCTGGCGCAGCGAGATGGCGAGCTGAGGTCAATCCCATGACACAACGGGAGGTCAGGGATCGCAATCAACAGCAAGCGCCATGATGATCAACCATCAATAGAAAGTTCAACCATTATCAACCATCATTAGCCAGCAGTAGCCATCAATGGCCTTTTCGCTTGAGTGCGATGCTGCCTACTAGCGTGTGTGGCTGCGCCAAGCCACACATTCAACCAAAGCATGCTAGCGAATAGTCGCACTGATGGACGAATAGAGACGAAATGACGGTAGCAAACAATGGTAACTCAGCGACTGAGCGAAACATCACATTTTCATGTCACCATCATGAACCAGTATGAACCATCAGCAAGCGTCACTACTAACGATGCTTCAGTGGTTTTTACTAGTGGTCAACACTGGTTCAATAATGGTTATAGAACAACGACTCATACTGGTTTAAACTCTTTACGATGCTTGATAATGGTTCCACTGGTTCAAACTGCTTAAGCACGCTCCGTCATGCTTGATGATGGAACATCCAGCATCAGAAACCCCGAATTGGAAGCAATGGCCGTGACTTGCCGACACGAACACGGCCCGGTTAGACATGTTGGCTCCACAACCCCTGCACCTCATCAGTTGATGCCAACACTGTGGTCCGCGTTCTTGGCAAATGAACGCTCCATCATGGGAGGTGAAGCTGAGTCCATCTACAGATCATGTACTAGTATGTCACTGATCTTGGCTCTATCCACATATCTATCTACTATATAACTATAAACCCATCTTTGGTGATTGTGTCTTTTTTTCTCTCCCTGTCTCTCTCTTAATAGCATGACTACTGGGTTCAACGAATCGGAATATGTCATTGCGGCTGCACCCACTGCGGGGCAGATGAACATGGCTCAATGGAATGGCTCTGGAAAGGGGCACAGTATTGGCTTGCAAGATTTTACACAATACAGTGTCCATTGTTCCGGCCCTGCGGAGACACATGGGCAAACACTCAACCACTTCCTTCACATGAGAATACGTTGATGTACACCTTTAGTGTGCCAAACGTCAAACCCCAACCCAATTGTTCCCACAGGTTCAGCCGTGTGCAAGATGTGATCATCCCCCAATTCCACCCCTTTCTTCACGGTTGCACCGCAGACAGGGGTCATCCATGGAGGTACCGCCCAGGACAAGCCCCTTGACTCCCCACACTGCGGGATCTGGACATTTTGAGCTCTGAGGTTGAACGACCCCAACGGGAAGAATGCTGGCATCCCTCGAAACAAGGTGGCACGGCACGTGGCGAACTGGTGACGTAGTACTCATGAATGGCCTTTGTGAACCGTTCCACATATAGACATACAGTAGATATTAATGGAATTATGCCTATGATTTAATCATCTATGTATGATTACAAACATGTATATACTTAGTCATACAAATGTACCGATTTCAACATAAGCACGCGTTCAAGTTTTGAGGCTCATGTGGTAAAATCGTTGGAGGAAAAACACGATGCCAAGAGCTTGACTACAGTGTTCGACTAATTCTTTTCTCGGATGGGCTGAAACAGCCATTGGTATTCCATGACTGGTAAGACCATGTGATAGTATGTGATGCCCAGAAACCCAAAGTTTTTTCTTTTCTTATATGCAGTTTCCGGCTGAACGAGTTGACGATGCTGCCCCAACGGGTGGTTGGTTCATTTTTGGGTCCTTCGAGGGCTCCACCAACATTTGAGGGGCTTCTGAGAGTTTGCACACGAGTTTACTCTAGGGTTTGGGGTGTGGAAGCAGCTGCGTTCATTGCGCAATTCCAACAGCGTGAAGACTGAGGTTCTCATGTTGATCCTGGGAAAGTTTGCATTACTTTGTTTCAGGGTTTGATATGTCACGTTCAACTGGGATCAACTGGGTTCAAGGTGATAATTCCAGGCTTTGAGGTTGCAGGGGCTGGTTGCAGGGGCTGGTTGCAGGGGCTGGATTATCACCTGGTTTCATTTTGCTTGCTGACAATCGTTGCTCGTGGGAATCTCACGTGGGAATCTCACGTGGGGATCTCACGTGGCGATCTCCTGCGTTACCACCGGGTCAGATGACCGGAACCAGCTCAAGGACCTCCCTGGTCTTCCCGGGCTCCCAAGGAGCCTGCAGTGCCCCCATGGCACCAGCCTTGAGATGCCATGTGGCTATCGCTATCACTGGATTCTCTTCTTGTGAAAACATTTCAAATGACTTTCAGGAAATGGACTTTGAACATTTTAAATGACTCTTGTGTTCTTCAATCCTTGATATTGTGACTTTGATTGAACGATCCGGGGAAACAGGCCTCTGTGTCTGTCCATAATGGTATCCCAAATGATTCGTATCTCCCATACAGACCCCATCCATTGGCCACAAAAACAAGTCTCACATGTGACCGGATATCAGCATTGAAGCATTTTTTCGCTTTCACCAGGGTAGCAGCTTTAGTTCACACAGCTTCCCCCTGGTCATCTCCCACAGTAACGCCAATCGCCAGCCATCAAGAGACGATTTCCAAAGCAACGGATCATTATCCAGTGACAATGCGTGTCCAGTACTGACCATGATGAACGACACAAATCATTATTATCATTATTAGCTGTCATTATTCAGTATGGTCAATTATCATTATCGGTAGTATCCATGAGCTTCATACCGCTGACCGCTAACAATCACTATTCAGTGACTATTCGTCTATCATTATCTGCTATCATGATGGAGCTAGCGAATAGTTATTATCTTAGTATTGACCCTTACTAACTCCATTATTCCCCCCTTTCGTTTTCGTTCCGAACTTCAGGATTCACTCCAGCTGATGAACTACATTTGTGATCAGCTGATATTCAGCGGTAACCATCAGAGATGCCAGCTTATGAATCAGCACCATGAAGCAGTATTACTCACACAGCTGTGGTTGATACTGGTGGTTAATCAGGCGTTACTAGTGGTTATTATGGCTAGCTAGTGGTTCATGCTTTGCGTTATGAATGTAATGATCGCTGGACCCTGTTCTCCGAAAGGTGTGGCTCTTTGATGACCACCTGGGCAATGCAGGGGAGATGGCAAAGTTTGGCTTCAATGGTCGGGAGGTGGGAATGAGCAGCCGCCACAGCCATTACATTAGAACATTTGTGCCCATGCTAGGCTACAAATGCAGAGTTGTCCATGGCTTTCGGACATCTCCGTGTATCAAAACTCATAATTGCGGGGTACGCTGTGGCTATGGACAATGCCAGATCGTCGTTGGGTGTTGTCAATTTGCCAACTATGGTTGGGTCTCGCGCATGCGATCAACTACATCAACATTTACCCATCTCACAACATTAGCACTAACAGCAATTCATCATCATGGTTCCCTGTCCACAATCAGTATTGACCATCATTGACCATCATGAATTAACAATCATTTGCCATGATTATCCACCATCAGTCAGTCAGGAACGAATATGAATCCAGACACGTTCGAAATGCTTCAGGTGTCATGCAAGACACGCGACCAGAGCATTGGCAACGGACTCGTGGGTCTCTGTGGTGGAGAAGTGTCGTGGAACCCAGGATCTTCATGGATTTTCGGGTGGAGGATGATGAGAATGATCAAGCAGCATGAGGAGACTCATTATATAAGAAACCATGACGAAGCACGACAACAATTGATGGTGAATCAATGATGGACGGTCAATCAATCATTCAATGATTGATGGTGAATCAATCATTCAATGATTGATGATTTATAGTATATACAGTATCAATAATTCCCTTAATGATGGTCAATATATGATTAACCATGGTTGCCTGTCCATAAACCAACTCAACAACCTAGTGACCATGATCAACCAGCATTATTTTCTTCAACTCAGATTCTTTAGAGTCTTTATCAAGATTCGGTAATTTCCTCGCTTCCATAAGAGGATAATAACGCAGTTTGAGACACGGCCTTCGTGCGAGTCGGCGGCTTGGAGAGTTCTGCAAAGCTCATGTTTGGTGAATTCAACCATCGCTGTCCCACAAAGTAGACCATCAATTTTTGCTTTGGTCTGGTGCTGGTGTTGGTGTTGGTGTTGGTTGTGGTGTGTTGGTTGTGGTGTGTTCGAATGCCAATGTACTTGGCAGCGCCCAGCACCGCCAAGGTCAGAGGTCATCCCATCCATTGGCATTTCCACCTGCTCCAGGTGAAGGGATGCGATCAACCAAGCGCGCATTCGTTGAGTGGAGCGATGGTTGGGAGCAGCATGAAGCATTGGTTGAGCTGGTTGGATCAGTGATCGTTGAGTCCACTGGTTGAGCATCACGGTCTGGGACTTATCTTGTTTTCAGTACTTGTTTCTTTGGAGAAAACTTGCGAGGATCACCAGTTAGATGAGGATTGGTCATGCACAAAGGTCATGCATATAAAATAAAAAACATGCCGTTATCGCATGACCTCCCAAGAAGCGTGGCCCATTGTCAGTGATTCCATCGTTGATAAACTATTTGACCCCGGATCCGTGGCGTCCCTGGTTGCTAGGATGAAACATCAATATCAAATAGCATTGAAAACACATCTAAGCATGTAGGTATCTGGCAGTGGGTTGAAGAAGACACTTTGGCTGGTGAAGCCTTGCTAGAAGCTGTCAGCACCACTCAACATGTCTCCCACGCCCGGAGGGGGCTGGAAGAGCCGTGACAAACATCACGGACCGCGGCAATTGTGTTTGAACATGCCTGTCAAGATCCGACTTTGTACCCCTGACCTTTTGCAGCCTGAAAATGATTATATAGAGGGATTAGAGCAGCCAAATCGCAGGGGTTTCAAGTGTTGAATTCCCTTACAGAATCTGGTTTTGAGCCCTCCTGAAATGACAACATTTTATGCAACTTGAGCTCAAGGTAAAGATACAGAAAGGAATCTAAGGACGGAACAAATCTTTTGAGCCTCTAGAGCATGATTCATGACATCTTATGATATGTGCCAGCTGCTTGTTTTTTCCCTTCTGCAAATGGAAAATCATTCCCATTCCAATCGGTCTCCACACATTACATCGAAAGAACCAGCATAATTAGGTAAGATGTACCACATTTTCTGCCCCTTTGCCACTCCCCGAAGAAGTGTAGACTTGAGCAGTCCATTCGAGACGGTCATTCTTCGGGAAGTTTATTGGAACTCCACTGGTGGTTAGTGTCAAAATCTCAGTTTACCAAAGGCAGCTGCAGCCTGCTGAAGTTGTTTTTTAGATGAGCAAGTCATTGGATATGTGAGGCAGCTCGATTACCTGGCGATACCCTCACCTCATCAATTTGATAGCTTTGCCAACATGAACTATGCTACATGCGACTATGCACTACTTATGCACTTAAAAGTACGTGCCTAGCCTTGCGCTCAAGTACACGGGTGTTTTAGAAGTAAAGACCGTACTGGGTCCTTGTCCAAATGAAACACGCTTAGAACAGACAGGTTTCTATTTTTCCAATGACCTTGCCGATATTTGAGGTCCAAGGAGCTGACGATTTCGTAGGTTCCACACTTCTTTCCTTGCCTGGGCTTCAACACCGGATTAAAGCATGCTTTGGTGGAAGCGTGGCCCATGGTCAGTGTTTTCCAATCTTTTTTTTCTGTTGACTTCCTGTTTTGATGGTCTGCAGTGATTGCAATTTGGTGATAAACAATGTTGACCCCGGATCCCTGGCGTTTCTTGGCTAGGATGAAACATCAAGTATCAAATAGTATTGAAAACACATCTGAGCATGTAGGCATCTAGGCCAGTATTGTATGCTTTTGTCGGCTGTGCTGTGGGCCCACCAAAATTGACGGGCAAGCAGCAAACGGCTGTCCAGGCTGTCCTCGGATGTGCAGGTCGCATTCAAACTAGGGCCTTGCCACTGGGGATTATGACAAGAATCAGATTCGATTTTTAGAAGGAAAGCTCAAGGGAAGTGTTGGATGTTTTCCAGGGGGAAGTGGTGGTCTACCCTGCTAAACGGTTCAGGAAGGATGCGTCCGAAAGGTTTGGAACCATTCATTTGATGATGAACATTGGTCAGCAGTGAACCCCATGATGGTGTGTGAGGAATAATAGATGGGATCATCACCGAGAATCACCAAACACTTGGCTGATATGTGGCTGTTTCCGCGCAGCAACCCCAACACTAGAACGGCAGTACAATCCCTTGGCCAGCCATGGTATCCTCAGCAATCTTTCTACTGTTTAGCTGGTGGAAACCCTCTCAAAACCAACACTTCTCGAGAGGCTGGGAGCACTCTGAAAGAGCCCCAGCACCTTCTGGCGAATCACATCAATGAGCGCGGCAAATCATTTTTCGAAAATGCCTACCCCCGGCTGCTTGCAGTCTGAAATCGATTCCAGTAGCCTCACCTGTTGGAATTTGAAACTATTGAATTCTCTTGCAGCATCTAGTTTTGACCCCTTCTGAAATGGCAACATTTTATGCAAGTTGAGATTCTTTGGGAAGTTTACTGAACACAAGTGCACTCAGTGTTTCGTGGCAAAATCTCAACTTACCAAAGACAGCTGCAGCCAGCTGAAGTGTTTTTTTTGGATGAGCAAGTCATTCAATATGTGAGGCAGCTCGATTCATTACCTGGTGATGTGATTTTGCACGGTAACCTCACCGTTTGGCCATCGGAACATCCATGAGGTTAGCGGTTTTATATTCAGCAGGGGGACTACCAGTATGGTAGACAGTGTAGGTGAAAGTTCGACCAGTCCAAGCATTTTGTTGCTTTTTGATCAGTGAACCAGCTCACAAATCATGAGCTATTGATGGTCAAATTGGGTCTGAAATGGTTTCAATATAGATTTCCGATGAGTTGCAACTATCACGTATCAATTAATCATCAATGAATCACCAATTCTATTGGATCTTCCCCTATAGACTTTCTATAGCTTTACCTATACACCTCAACTACCAGTTTGCACTCGGTGCGCAACTGGCTACCGACCTCCTACACACTATTTGTACACTGCCTAGACTGCACCTGTCTACAACCTATAAAATCATTCTATGACAAGTCTTCTGCCTTTCAAGGTCGACTTTGGAATTCAACATGCTTCAAAGTTGTTTATCACAGCAGTGATCAGCGGTGTCTTTTCATTACATGTCTGATTAACAACTGGGGTCGAAAAGAGCAACTCTTCGCAACGAAGCAGCAATAGCAATGCTTACCCACCATTGAGAGGAGATTGGAAGCCCATGAACATCTACTCCGGAGCTTGAGTCACGTCCAGGTGACAACTCGTAAGTTGATCAGTTGATCAGTTGATCACTCAGCACCATGGGAATCATGCTATGGCTGTTCGTCCATGGTGGTGCCCTCCAAATTGCTGGCGTCTTTTTTTTCACCATGAAAAATGACCAGAGCTGGGGATACCAGGCTTGACACTTTCAGGACTCCGGTCCGTGTTTTTCTTGACGGCCCCCACCCCTTGGTCGTAAGATCTTCCGTAAAGTCTACGGTTGTTGGCTTGTGTAAATAATCACCAATACTCATGGAAGCATGATCCAGTAGATACTGAAGTATGATCCAATAGCTAACAGTTGCAACCTGTATCAATTTGTTACAAGTCTATGTATGACTCTCTAATGTCTTAGATTTCCCGTGAATTCTCTGTACAAGCGCCATCTTGGCTGGTTCACGACCTGCAGGCAGCTGACGAGAAGTCACCGAGGCGAGCAAAATTTTCGTGGCTGTCCATGGCTTTGGATGCGACTTGGCTGCTTGCTGTGAAACAACAGCCTCATGGTGTAGTAGAACTGGTGGTTTCGAGGGATGATGATTTTGGGATGCTTGGGATACCGGGATACCATCATTCAGCTGGTGGGCAATGGATTGCTTGAGGGACCATCTCAATTCGGATATTGGAATACCTTCATAGACATGCCCATGGAAGGACGAGTGGTACTCCCCTAAATGGGTCAATGCTGAGTGCTTGAAACTTAGATTTCTTCCTTGTGGACTGCAGCTCTACATGAGCGACAATACTGACCGCCTACAAGATGGTGGCCCTCCACTTACTGAAAGTACAAGCAAGGCCGTTAAGTGCTTTACGGCAGATATAACTTTTTTTTTTGTAGACCGACAAATTACCAGGTTGTAGTTTTTTTTGTTTTTGTTCCCTATCATTAGTCAGAATCAGCTGTTATCAATCATAAACAACCACACACATTCCCAGCGCAAAGTACGCACCTTGTGTTCAATCGTTGCTGCCATGGAGGGGATTTTTTGTTGGGAACCAATGGCGTAGTGCCAGGAAACAGCCGCAATTGGTTTCCAACACAGCTGCACCGCCAACCACCAGAATCAATTCCTTCGTGTCACAGAGTTGTTGACTACAACTTGTTGACAATGTTGACACAATGTTGACACAATGTTGACACAATGTTGACACCAACGAGAGGCAATCAACAAATCTGCCCTTTACTGGACAGGGCACAACTTTACATCAACCCATGGAAACAACTTTAACTTCCCCCCTGAGGCCCCTCGGTTCGCCCCGAAAAATCGACGGAATAAAATATTTTTTAAAAATATTTCTAAATTACACAATGTTGACACAATGTTGACACAATGTTGACACCAACGAGAGGCAATCAACAAATCTGCCCTTTACTGGACAGGGCACAACTTTACATCAACCCATGGAAACAACTTTAACTTCCCCCCTGAGGCCCCTCGGTTCGCCCCGAAAAATCGACGGAATAAAATATTTTTTAAAAATATTTCTAAATTTAAAAATAATTATTTATTACTTATTTATATTTCTAAAAATAATTTATTTTTTAAATATAGAATAATTTATCCTTATTTTTTAAAATAAAAAATAAAATTTAAATTAAAATATATTTTTTTTTAAATAAAAAAAATCTAAATTAAAATATATTTTTTTAAACTAAAATAATTTTAAAATATAATTTTTATAACAAAAATAAAATTAAATTATTATAAATAAAAATATTTATAATATCTTTAATATATTTTTAATATATTGAAATTTAATTTAATAAAATTCTAAATATTATAAAATTAAAAATAATAATTACTATAAAATTAAAAAAATATATTATATTAAATTAACTTAAAATATTATAATTATAAATTAATATATATAATAATTAAATATAAATATATATTAATTTAAAACTTAAATTTTAAAAATAAAAAATAATATTAAAAATTAATAATTATTTTAAATATATATATTAAAATAAATTTAGAAAAAAAAAAAAATATATATTTATATATTATTAAAA
>VSDK01004314.1:321706-432513 GCA_009767595.1 Symbiodinium kawagutii | reverse complement strand
CTTAATAATTTATATTTTATTTTTAGCATACAATTAAAAAAAATAAATATAATTATTTTTAATATTATTTATATTTTTTTAAATTATAATATTTTTAATTATATTAATATTTAATTTATATATTTAATATATAATAATTTTATAATTAAAAATTATATAATATATATACTAAAAAATATATACTTATTATTTAAATTCTTATTAATTTTATATTTATTATAATTTTTTTTTAATTATTAATATTTATATAATTATAATATAAAATAAAAATAATAATAATTTTATTAATAAAAATAGGGAGAAAGATAAATTAACATTTTTAATTTTCCAATAATTATATTTACCCAAAATTATAAAAATAAGGAGAATTTTAATTAATAAGCTTTTATAATATATAAAAAAAAAATAGAATATATTAATATATTTTTAATTGCATGATGGAGCTTTTGCTCCAGAAAGTTGATTTTGGGATAATTTCAATTCAGAATTTCGATATGTACAGCATGCCAGAAAGCGCTGCATCGGATCTAAGGATTTCGTGCTAAATTGCTGCTGGATACGGTGGCCTGTAGTTCATTGCGTTTCCTCAAATGGCGATAGTAACATAATTAAGTGATTAAATCACGTGGAGCACTATGAATGAACTCTTGACTGCAATCGCCCCAAAAGTAGTGCCAGCATGGTCACACAAAATGTAATCGAAGGGAGTCAAAATGAGTTCACTCAAACAGTAATGTTGGATCAATATGAATCTACTACCAATATTTGGGATGGATAAGCGGAAATCTAAGGCACAAAGGAGGCATTTATTCATACTAATTACCATTATTTACTTCGTAATAGGATCTAATACCACCATAAAATACCATGAAATAGCAAGGTTTATTCATATTGCAGTACTGAAAGGCATTACACACATTCATATGACACTTTTTGAAGCAATTAGTATTACCATTCAGTACCATGATTCATTGTTAGCATTAACACATATTACCAGTCACCACTATTTACAAAAACCTGCCCTGAGCTGGCTCACGTCCATCTGGCCGCGACCTGAAACCTTTGCCAATACCAACCACAGAACGATACCAGTACCTATGCATTGATTACCCACCGTTGTGGACTGTCATCTGGTCGTTTCTAACCACTGATCATGATCATTGACGATCAGGAAGTATCAATTGATCACCACCTCAATTTTGCTCTTCAGTGTGGTGTCTTGGTGCTGTGCTTACTATGATTCCCATTGGCCAGTTGAATGACCATTGATCATTGATGCTTGCCAAGTACTCATGAGTATTGACAATGCCTCCTTAACTATTCACAATAGCTTCTCGAACACCCTGCTGCTAGGGGCGCACCAATGGTCATTACAAACAAATTCTAAAGATGTGCAGCAACGTCCAACCAAAGACTTGGGTGCATCCAGGTATTTTGTGTCATGATCGCAGCCGCCTGGCTCACGAGAAAATATGTAGGGAAAGTTGGAGCCTGGAGCCTTTAGGTCGGCAATCTCTGGGATCATAGCCACCGTCTAGGATGGTTGAAGCCTTGCAAATTATGGAATAAACCATTGACTTGAACTGGTCAAGCTTATTCTTTTCATCAAGAGGTCATGGTGAGCGTCCTTTGCATGTGTTGATTGTTGCTGGTTATTTCCGTTGTAATGTACCATTATCAACTGCCAGTTACCATTTCAGTTAGAAAGAGGGGTGAGCCATCGTACTCTCTAGATTATTGCTATAAGTACTCCTTATGTGGCCCTATTATGTCACCACTCGTCACCAGTATTGCTACCATTGCTTGTTCCCGATGGACTCCACCATCTTTAAGCATCATATGACCACAAATTCAGCACTATCAGCCGTTAATGAACATTCGATGAGTAAGTATCAACACTTGGCCATTGGTAAGTGGCTAACACAGGTATCATCTGACATCAAGATTGTTAATTCATAGTCAATTGATGGAACCTAACAACCAGCGTTGGTGGTTTGTTGCTTCGCCATAGCCAGGTCGCTCAGGTTCACTCAGGCGCCCTTTCGCACCGCTTCAGCCATGCCCAGCAATGCCAACGTGGCCTGGACCACAGGAGCTGCAAACATGGATTGCCATGTGGGGCGGGGACCCGTACCATGGGGGGTAGGAATAGGGAACACGAGAGTATGAATCTATATCTATACCTATTTCTATACCTATCTATATATTTAAATATAAATAAATAAATAAATAAATAAATAAATAAATAAATAAATAAATATATATATATATATCAATATATGTAAATATATAAATCTAAATATAAATAAATAAATATATATATATATATGTATCTAAATGTATATTCATCTATAGATATATTTGTACATGCAGACCTATGTATCCACATGAATCCACATGTTGCAAGGACACTTCAACACACGCGTTGATTTAAAAAGTACGTTCGTGAGTGTAACAGCCATTACTGTATGCAGATCTGAAAACTGCTTCTTAAGGTCAGGATTCTCAAACGAGGAGAAAAACAAAGCCCGGTGTCCCTTTGTTGTGTACTTGAGAATTATTTGGATGGAAAATTCGATCTCCTGAGTTACAACATCCGCATGTGCAAAACATCAGCAGTAGGGGCTACTCATCGCGACTTTCAAGACCTCCCTGACGGATAGTCATGGTTGCTGGCCACAACAATCCCCATCGGTAAATGTCACACCGTTTGAAGTGTTCAGCAAGGATGCACAGCCAAAAAAGGATTCTAAGTTGTGGCAAATGAGTACCAAGAAAACATCCCAGACTTGATCGCTCCATTGACAAAGTCAATGCTAAACAGTTGCGGGGAACAGCCCGGAAGTTATATTCAACTAATATAGGTTGGTTGTAATAAACCTATATTGGTTGAATAAGACCAGTGAGACTCCGAGTTGTTGGGGTGTGGCGGGGTTGCTAGGTGGCAGTGCTGGTGCTGGAGGTGGTGGCATCCACAAAAAGCCTGCATTGCTGACGAGTCTTGGGAGCATCACTGGTTGGTGGTTGCACCCCCCCTATGAAAAATATGCTTGTCAACCAACCAATTGTTAAATAATAGGGAAAATAAAAAATGTTTGAAACCACCAACCAGATCAATAACCGCAATCACAATGAGAGATACACTCAATGGTGTTGCCGGGCCAGGAATATGCAAACTAACCAGCCATGAAAAAAATCCTAGTCAACAGATGCATCCAGTTTCAGATGGCCATCTAACAAGTCAGCAAAACTGCCTTGTTAGATGAATCCATGTATTGCAGTCCAAGTGTTCAGCATATTCCTGGAGACATCTCTTGGTGCGAAGCCAAGCATGGACAGGGGTGGTTATTGGTCAAGCGTTGCTGTTGTGGGCTCAGCCTAATACATCTTAGTGACACAGTGTGAACTTTGACAATTCAACACCATCAAAGATATCATCATCATCACCATCATCACCATCATCACCATCATCATCATCCTCATCATCCTCATCATCATCATCATCATCATCCTCATCATCATCATCCTCATCATCATCATCCTCATCATCATCATCCTCATCATCATCATCCTCATCATCATCATCCTCATCATCATCATCCTCATCATCATCATCCTCATCATCATCATCCTCATCATCATCATCCTCATCATCATCATCCTCATCATCATCATCCTCATCATCATCATCCTCATCATCATCATCCTCATCATCATCATCCTCATCATCATCATCCTCATCATCATCATCCTCATCATCATCATCCTCATCATCATCATCCTCATCATCATCATCCTCATCATCATCATCCTCATCATCATCATCCTCATCATCATCATCCTCATCATCATCATCCTCATCATCATCATCCTCATCATCATCATCCTCATCATCATCATCATCCTCATCATCCTCATCATCCTCCTCCTCCTCCTCATCATCATCATCATCACCACCACCACCATCATCACCGCTATCATCACCACTATCATCACCACTATCATCACCATCATCATGCTTTCCCCCTGGTTTCCCGACAAGTCAAAGATGATCGGCAATGGGACGACCATTTTAGAAAGTTTTATATGACCATTCTTATTCAACCGCATTTGATAAGCAAAACACATGCCACCAGGCACCCTTGCGACGTCACCTGCTCCTGTGCATCTCCCTTGAGAAGTGCCACCATGGATGCCGATCCACCCGCCTTGTGTGTTTGACCAACGTCGCATGCGGCGATCGGATGACCGACGTGCAATCGCAGCAACTCGAAGTGATGAGAATTTTATCTCAACGAAGTACAAGTAAGAGATCTAGCGGCATGAGAATTGACAGATCATGAATCATGAGACATCCCATCCACTTGTGATACATCTCAACCAGTTGCGACACATCTCCTCCCTTATGGCCATGTTGAGATCGTCCTTTCACCAGTGCCACGGTTGCTCAGCTGAGAGCTGGTCCCACGAATCATTGAGACGGATGGATCAATTTAGATAGTTAAGGCATATTAAGCTTCGGCTTCTATCCGTGATTCATCATGATTCATCATGATGCATCATGATTCTTACAATGAACTATCTACTTAAATTTCGATGAAGATAATGAAGGCAGTCCATGACAGTCCGTAAATCTCCATGAATTCCTGGTTGTACTTCTAAGAAACTTCCTCAACCAAGGTGCACTGAGAGGTGCCCCAAATTTCAAGGCTTGTCCATGTACCCAACCATTGAGATGGGCAAACGATACACCCAGCCCACCTGTACGAAAAGCTGTTTGCCACCCCAGAACTGCTTTTTTTCATGGGCCCAAAATGAACAGAGCTATGTTTCACATGGCTTTAGTAATTTGAAATTAGCTACCAAATAATTGTTTCACATGGTTTGTCATCGAGTCGGAATGGCTTTGGCTACCAACTTCTGTTTAGATCACATGTGAGTTGTTGGACGCTCACTTTCGGCTGCATGTGGAGGCTTGAGAGCCATTGGTACTGTAAAATGGCGACCCCTCACCCATTCCGCACGTTTTCTGTGGTGAGATGAATGCCTAGTGATGGTTGAAGTTGATATTTTTTAGATCATGGCCAATGATGGCTACTTGATCATTGGCTAGTGATGATTAATGACGGAAGATCCCCATCCCATTCTGACCGAGTGAACCATCCTTCAGATCCTTTCAACTGTCATGAAATGCTCTGTTTATTTGCAATCTTCATCTGCACATCTGATCATATCGGTACGTTTCAAACCCCTGGTCTGGGCCCGGCTACAATGGATTGGGTTGATGTAGCCTCATGTTTTTTTCGGGGCAATTTCTTTATACCAAAATAAATATATAGATTCATCACATAATATCTCCATTGATTTTCTTGTATATTCTTATTCATGTGCACATCGCGGTGCGCATGTGTATATCTGCTGACTTCTTGGATCCTTAGCATTTTTGCTGTTGCAACCGGTTGTTGCTGTCAAATTTCAGCCGTGACAAGTCCAGATCTGCAAACAAGGCACTCGAATGATGGCCATCTGATTCTCGAGATTACCCTGAGTCACGCAGACTGGATCTTCGGAACGAATCGGAGGAATTGGAAAGTGAAGGGCAAATGAGCAACCTCCACTATGTAGGTTAGGAAAATGTAGCAACTGCAGATTGGATTTGAAATCGAAGGTTTTCAAAAATCTCACTATCTAATATGGCTCTCATAAATCTCACTCGGTTCGGAAAATCCTACTCTATGGCATATAGTGAGGCTCGTTACACTTCAGGCAGGAGCCCACGAACAATTATCCATTGTCAAACCATATCATCGCTGTTGCAAAGCGTTACCATAGCCATGATTAATCATCATTAATAGGTTGCATGTGCTGCGGAAACCAAAGTGCATGGATGAGTAGACCGATGAGCTTGAGGATGTCATCAACATCAACCTCAACCGACAATCACAAAGGGATATCATTGTACAGTCACTATCATCACAGTCGTATTCACAAACATTCCCAATAATCCGAATCGCTTCAGTTGACGATGCAAGTCTGATCCACGAGCACCGATGGCAAGTGAAGAAAATCAGCTGATGGCTAGTCTTTGTCACTTGAAGACCCGTTTCGGATAGGTGAAGGAACCTCTGGATCCGCATGAAAAAATAATGGTAAGTATAGCGATAACCATCCTGGAGTAGAATATCCTCCACCTTGAAAATTAAAAGCATCTATTAGCCTTGGGGATGGTTCAAATCCATACGGTCGTAGGTTGTTAGATGATTTGCTAGCAAATCGAAGTGGGGGAGGCCATCAGAATCATAGCGTTTACATCGCCACCAGCCAAGGGTTCTGCTAATAACCTGGTTTATCCAGTGAAACCTGGTACCAAGTGGTACTACCATGGCTTATTCCATCCCATTCCAATCGCACCATTCCCCCGATCGACCCGCAAGGATCAGCTCGGCAAATAGTGGGGCCCCATGCGGTGAATAAATTCAGCCTTCTCAAAGAAAGTGACAGCCGACAAAACCAACTGCAAGCAGCTGTTGGGATTGGTGGTCACCATCACGTGGTTCTGGTGGCGTCTTGCCAACAATAGCTGTGACACTTTTTTTACATCTCCACAGATCGTGTGGTCCAAACAGTTTCCCTGTCGCAACGGCTGATTTTGGGATGGGTGTTGATGGGTATCGACGTCATGACCGCCAGTGACCATTGGCTATAGTCACTATCAACCATTAACCATCATTAATCGGGTAGAAAGCATGAACCTCCAGTGACCGCAATCAGCCATCATTCACCATCATTTGAACCGATATCAATTACTGACTGTGATCATAATCATTAATGACCAAAATCCACAAATCACCAACCATTATCCACTGAACCGACTACTGATATAATCATTCATGACCCGCTCATCAACCATTCACCAACCAGTACCAATCATTAACCAACCATCAATTAACCATCATTCACCACCATTACCATTATTATCCATTATGAACAAATATCCAACCCATTATTTCTAACCATAATTCATTCACCATTATTATCCATTCACCAACCATTATCAACCATCAACCAACCATTAATCGAGCATCACCAACCATCATCAACCATTGTTACCATTTATTAACCACCATTCCTAACCATCATAAACCACCATTATTAAGCATTATTCACTATCTTTAACCAGTATCAACCATCATTAACCACCATTCCTAAGCTATTATCCACTAATGATATCCATTATGATTGGCTATTTAATCATTATTATCCATTCACCAATGGTAAAAATAATTATTATCCATTATCAACCTATTATTATTCACCAGTGGCTATCCATTATTAACAATTATCCATTCACCAACCATTCATTAACCACCATTCCTAAACCAACCCTTCACCAACGGCCACGCTCCGGCCTGCGCCAGGGCCCACAGAGCTTCAGCGGCTTCTTCTCGTACCGAAGGCCTCGGCGGGAGGCCGCAGCGTTTCGAAGCACGGGCACGGGTGGAACCATGGATGGTTAAGGATGGTTCTAGGGATTTTTAGGGAGTTATAGGGGTCATTAATCATTAATAATAGGACTTCTATATACTTTTATGGGGGATTCATAGGGCTTATAACCATTGATAATGGTTAATAATAGGGGATAATAATCAACAGTTCAGGTAAAACAACTACTGTGCGGTGGTTTCTCAAGCCGTTGAGAACCCCAGTTGTGGTTGATTCGGTTGATAGCTAGACAGCTGGCTATACATGATAATTCTACATCATGATAACTGGGGGTATCCCAATTTTGAGAAACTACCATGTGGTCAATGGTCGCTGATGCTGCCCCATAGAAGCTAAGTGATGATATTGTTTAATGATGATTGTTGCTGAATGATGGTCAATGTTGCTGAATCATGGTCAATGTTACAGAATGGTGCTCAATGTTGCCTAACGATTGTTAATGTTCTGTGATGATCGCTAGAGATGAATATCAATTTTCAACAATGGGTCTAAGTTAACCGTGGTTGGAATCAATGGATAACAGTGGTCAGAACCGAACCCAATTAGAACTAATACTGGATGTTATAAAAACAGATTGATACTGCTTAAAGACCACCGATGATTGGTCAGCATGTTTATCAATGGCTATTAGGATATAGCCAACCAAGGCTGCTCAACAATTAAGCAACAAAGAGGTGCAGTATGGGCTAATATCCGATGCCACTAGTTCATGGTACACCTGTTGCTACATATCCCGTCTAAAACTAGAAAGTGGACCACATCAGGGTATCATCCAGGGCCATCATCAAGGTCTTGCTGGCCAAGAATCAAGTAGTGTAGCAACAAACAGCCAGATTGGTTGCATCAGGTATTCCCAAGATGATAAACACTGCGTTTAGGAAAGCCCATGTGGGTGTATCCATAACTTACGGACCCTTTGACATCCCAAACTTGTGTATTGTGTGAACCAATCACTTGGAGGTTTACACCAATTAGGGACAAGCCGTGACAAGCCCATCAAAAGAGCGTCACCGAGAATAAAATGCGATTAGGAGTTGCTGGTCTCTGATGTTGCGCCCTATTGCGCCTAATCTTCTTAGTTCCAATCATCCACTCTAAGTTTCTCCCAAGAATGGAAAGATCATCCACTTTTGTTACACCTTATTGTTGATTATCATCCCCTATCAACCATTATCAATGGAGTTACAGCCCCTATAAATCCCCATAAATTAACCCACAACAATTCAGTGGTAGTTCAAATCAATGGATCCCTGGCGCCGGGGATCACGGGAGGCTGGCCCCGCAACAAGCGAAACCTGGCGTCCGCGCATGGCATCTTCCAGGAGCTTCACCAGGGGACGGATGGCGCCAGCCTGGCAGCGTGCTGAGGACTTCGCGCCAATTGGTTGAACTTTATGTCAACAATGGGATTTATAGGGATTTACAGGAGTTATAAGCATTGATAATGGTGGTTTTATGAGGGATTTTTTAGGGATTTAGAGGAGTTATGACCGTTGACAATGGTTAATCATAGGGTATAATCATCAACAATAAGGGTGAAACCACTACTACTATCAATGGCTAATAAAGTGGATGATTTAGGGTACCCCTATTTCGAGAAACCAGCAAATTGATATATGAACCAGCTTGACTTACCATGAATTACTGGTTCTGAACTAGCATTGACAGATATCGGCAGTAGTGCTGGTGCCAATAATCAAAGTATGAAAGATACCAATCAGGCAGGATCATCCTGGCAAGTGTTGGTGAGTCGTACATCAACCAATGGTTATGAACCAGCATTGACAATAGCATTGGCCATTCTGAACGGTAACGTCAATTCCTAACTGTAGCGTATCATGAATCAACCACAACGCATGGATGACGAAACATCAACCAGTATTGGTGGTAGTACGGACTATCATTAACCGTTAACCAACAAATACCATACTGAGTCATATTCATGGCATTCTCAAACATAATCAACCAATACAGTATCAACCGTATTCAGAGTTGATGGTAGATCTGTTTTAACAACTCCCCCCTGTGATTTAATGGTGCAAACTATGGGAAAACCAATGGTAGCCACAGCCAGTACTATATCATCCACTAATGCCACTCTCAACTTTGTCACCATTGCTTTGATCAACACAACTAACCAATTAGCCAATCAATTTTTTATCAACATTAATCAAGCAACTTACCCAACATCAATTCACACAACCAGCCAATACATCATCAACATTGGTGTTTCTCTTCTATTGGGGGACTCCAAAATTTGAGAAAGGCCACCATTTTTTGGAAATTTGAGAAAGACCACCATTTGGGTGTTACCCCCGGGCCAATCATCCAGCTTATTAACCATTCATAGGAATAAGCCAACCATTTTATGGGGTTCCTATCAATGGTTACAATAAACCAACCTCATTAACCAACGGTTAGAGCCAGCCATTGATAGAATAAACCAACCTCATCATCAAGGCTGGTTTATGGGTTTATTAAAACCACCAGCCTCAATAACAGTTGATAGGTTTGGGGGTTCCCAAACTGGCTTGAGAACCCCAAGGCAACGACCGCCTCGGCAATGGCGTGCTGGTTGTCCACATGGGAACTCGCCAGATGCCGCAATGCCACGATGGCCGTGCCCTGGAGCCACACGAGGCGGCCGTTGGGCCACCTGCTTGGGGGTTCCCATGTGCCAAGATTCGTTGGTGATGCAAAGGCTATCGTTGAGATCAATGATCTACATAGATATAAAGATAGAAACGATATAAAGATATCAAAGGCTATAGATATAAAGATAGAAACGATCGTATACCTGATCGTATACTATCGTTTAGTTCAGGATCTACATAATACAATGATTGAGCTGATGATATACCGTCGTTTAGTTCAGGATTCAGATCAATGATCAATCACTTCCATTCATTTCTCTGTAAACCCAAACTCCATAGATCCATAGGTCATCATTCCACACACTTAGATTTCAATGATCAAAATCCTTAGTTCCAAATTTCTTGTAGGCCTAGATCCCCAACAAAACCAGCACCCCCCAAGCTGATCAAGGGTAGCAACTCCGGGATGCGCTGGGCTGATCCGTGGCGCACCTTCATCATGTCCCCATGCAGCCGTTCCACCAGGGGCGACACAGCGCCCGCACGGACAATGGCTGCCTGTGAAGCACTGGATGACAGCCAGATCCTTGTGGGGACCCCCGATCCACGAGGTACGCAGGGAACGGTCAATGCAGGGAAAACTGGAAAATACTGGAAAACTAAGCTGGAAAACACTGGTTGTCCATGAGAAGTTAGGAAATAACAAACAGTGTTCCGGAGAAAACACTAGCCATAGAAGTTGAGAACAGCGTTGAATGCTGAACGAGCATTAAACAACTGTTGACAAACGCTGAGTAACCATGTAACAAACATGAAACGACCACGAGATAACCATTATATAAACAAACATCAAATAGCCAGGGTACCGTCAAGTTCAAAACCGGCGCGGGTTTCTCCATGATTTGCTTCGAGCCTTTAGCTGCGCCAGTCTGGTGGCAGCCTACATCTCGTCTAATGCACACTCGATCGATGTGCTCTTCACCGTAGTAGTCGGAAAAAACAGTACCAGAATAACAATTTCAGGATAACAATTCTTCTTGGTTAGGCAAAGTGACTTACAATGTTTAGCTGAAAGTGGACGCCTCACATTGAGGTTATACTCTTGGCTGCGGTGAACATTCCTATATCTGGCTTGATCTGATTTGCCGATTCAAATGAGTGATTTTCAGCGCAACCAGGTTAGGTACTGTCAGGGGGAAATCCAGCCATCGGTCAGTTGGATGACTCCCCTCATAGTTTTCAACAGCTCATAGCTTGCGTAATGGATCATTTGCAGAGACTAGGTCCGTAGGCGTCTGAATCCCAGTCAGCTGAATCTTTGCCAGCACCAGCTTCGATCAAGAATCGCGCAACTTCCAGATGGCCGTTACGAGCTGCATAGTGCAGGGCTGAACCCCCATTCCAGTCAGCCAAATCTTTGTCAGCACCAGCTTCAATCAAGAAGCGCACAACTTCCAAATGGCCATTACTAGCTGCATAGTGCAAAGATGAACCCCCATTCCAGTCAGCCAAATCTTTGTCAGCGCCAGCTTCAATCAAGAAGCGCACAACTTCGAGATGGCCAAAACTAGCTGCATCGTGCAAAGCTGAACCCCCATTCCAGTCAGCCAAATCTTTGTCAGCACCAGCTTCAATCAAGAAGCGCACAACTCCCAAATGGCCATTACCAGCTGCATCGTGCAAAGCTGAACCCCCATTCCAGTCAGCCAAATCTTTGTCAGCACCAGCTTCAATCAAGAAGCGCACAACTTCCAAATGGCCATTTCTAGCTGCATCGTGCAAAGCTGAACCCCCATTCCAGTCAGCCAAATCTTTGTCAGCACCAGCTTCAATCAAGAAGCGCACAACTTCCAGATGGCCGTTACGAGCTGCATAGTGCAGGGCTGAGCGCCAATTCTCGTCAGCCAAATCTTTGTCAGCACCAGCTTCAATCAAGAAGCGCACAACTTCCAAATGGCCATTACTAGCTGCATCGTGCAAAGCTGAACCCCCATTCCAGTCAGCCAAATCTTTGTCAGCACCAGCTTCAATCAAGAAGCGCACAACTTCGAGATGGCCAAAACTAGCTGCATAGTGCAAAGCTGAACCCCCATTCCAGTCAGCCAAATCTTTGTCAGCACCAGCTTCAATCAAGAAGCGCACAACTTCGAGATGGCCAAAACTAGCTGCATAGTGCAAAGATGAACCCCCATTCCAGTCAGCCAAATCTTTGTCAGCACCAGCTTCAATCAATGAGTGCACAACTTCCAGATGGCCGTTACGAGCTGCATAGTGCAGGGCTGAACGCCAATTCTCGTCAGCCAAATCTGTGTCAGCACCAGCTTCAATCAAGAAGCGCACAACTTCCAGATGTTCGTTACCAGCTGCAGCATGCAGAGCTGAACACCCATGCCAGTCAGCCAAATCTTTGTCAGCACCAGCTTCAATCAAGAAGCGCACAACTTCCAAATGGCCATTACTAGCTGCATAGTGCAGAGCTGCGCACCCATTCCAGTCAGCCAAATCTTTGTCAGCACCAGCTTCAATCAAGAAGCGCACAACTTCCAAATGGCCTTTCCTAGCTGCATAGTGCAAAGCTGAATCCCCATTCCAGCCAGCCAAATCTTTGTCAGCACCAGCTTCAAACAAGAAGCGCACAACTTCCAAATGGCCATTACTAGCTGCATCGTGCAAAGCTGAAATCCCATTCCAGTCAGCCAAATCTTTGTCAGCACCAGCTTCAATCAAGAAGCGCGCAACTTCGAGATGGCCAAAACTAGCTGCATAGTGCAAAGATGAACCCCCATTCCAGTCAGCCAAATCTTTGTCAGCACCAGCTTCAATCAAGAAGCGCACAACTCCCAAATGGCCATTACCAGCTGCATCGTGCAAAGCTGAACCCCCATTCCAGTCAGCCAAATCTTTGTCAGCACCAGCTTCAATCAAGAAGCGCACAACTTCCAAATGGCCACTACTAGCTGCATCGTGCAAAGCTGAACCCCCATTCCAGTCAGCCAAATCTTTGTCAGCACCAGCTTCAATCAAGAAGCGCACAACTTCGAGATGGCCAAAACTAGCTGCATAGTGCAAAGATGAACCCCCATTCCAGTCAGCCAAATCTTTGTCAGCACCAGCTTCAATCAAGAAGCGCACAACTTCAAAATGGCCTTCACCAGCTGCAGCTTGCAAGGGTGTCTGCCCGTTGTTGGATTGCGCGTCTTTCTCTGCACCTCCATCTAACAACAGTTCTGCAGGCCTCATATGCCCTCTTCTTGCTGCATGGTGCAGAGGTGTTTCATGTTGGTCATCTGTCACGGAAGGGTCTCTTGGGCTCTCAAGCAAATTTTCGAGCTTGTTCGAATCATTGTCCCTAGATGCCAAAATGATTGCTTGGTCTTGTTCAGCATCAGGTGGCCAAAAATCCATCACGATCAGCAGCACTTTCACTGGATGGGTGAAGACTTCATCATCAACAATCTTGCAGGCACCATTCTCCGAAAGTAGTTTCTGTCTGAATCTGGAAACCCCTATGTTCGCCGCTAACAAGTGCTTCACTTCTTTTGCTGATTGGCCTTCGAACTTGTCTGTCTCAAGCATGGCCAGTCTCTGGCCAGACAGGGCGGAGCAAACCTCCATTGCTGCACGTCCGCTCCGAGGCTCTACCAACTTGTGCCAATGAAAGGCTTGTGCCAATGAAAGGTTTGTGCCGACCAAAGGCTCCCATCTTTATGAGTTTCGTCAGTTTAGCCAGGAATGGTGGTAACTCTCCACCATCAAACTGATGACTTTTTACCATGGTGGGATGCCACTTACAGCAGGGGCATGGCTACGAAGGAAGGCACCACTAGGTCCCAGGCTTTGAAGGGGAACTATAGACATGGTTCTTCTGGGTCTGAGAAATACAACAACTTCCAAGTTTGAGAAAAATAATAATGAACAAATAGCTTTCAGTGTGATATAGCTCTCGGATTCTGGTCCCTCGAGGGTTAAGATCGCTTTGCAGTTGATGTACATCTGGGACATGGAGTAGGGCCGATAATGAATTCTGGTGCTTTTGGTTGTAGCAACACTGTTGTTGGTTTTGTCACTTGTATCAATGACAAGGCTTTTCACCCGTCATAGTTGTTGGTGCATCGTTACATCATCATTAGCAACGGTTCCAAAAACCCTGGAGCAGAACTGTTGGAACGAACTGGTTGTCTCAAGCCATCACAATGATCTTCAACCTCATTGGAGGGTAGGCCTCTGGACAGAACCACCAGTTGTCTTTCTTGATGGTTCTCAACCACTATACTTGTTCTTTTCCGGTTGTCAGTAAAACCATGTAAAACCTACAGAATCTCCGAGGCACATGAAACACAGAACTGAAAAAACATGGCTTTCAAGGTCAATCAGTTGCCTTTTGGACAAACAAATCTTGGGGAACCCCATACGTAACAATGGAACACCAACCAGAACCCAAAAATCTCCCGAATGGATCGGTAACAACAATTACAGTCATCACCAATATTCACCAGCAATCACTAATCATCACCACTTTTCACTCATCGCCATCAACCGTCAATTAAGCACTAGTGAGACTCACTCATAAAGAACTCATTAACCACTACACTCTGGTAAACTAATCTGGAAGTAGAAAATGCAGCATTTCAAGCGGGTTTCCCTATGAAAACTGCTGACTTTTAGCGCAAGCAGGTTAGGGACTACCAGAGGGAGACCAACCATTAACCAACCACAACCATTATAACCATTAACCATGAATCACGAACCATCACCATCAATCACCATAAACTGACCATTGCCACCGCCACCAGGGTCAGCATCAACTCTTTGGGGGTCTCCGAGTCGCCTGCATGACCGGGGAACGAGCCGCTGCCAGGGCTCCCAAGGTGGAAGCCGCCTTCGGCGACGTTGCGGGGTCGAGCAGCTCGAGATGTGGGGCGGCCGGGAAGATCCGTAGCAGTACTGATTCAGTATTGTGTGGAATCCTAATATATAGCCATAATAAGAACAATAACAATAACCATCCTAATGCCCTATGACTATTAGTAGACGATCCCCCGTGATTGTAGGGTAGCCACTGTTGCAGACCCATTCCATACATTTTTGCCGGGTACAAAATGCAATACTTGGGTGAGGCATACCTTCTGGAAAAAATAAAATGGATAACCAATGAGTTGCGACTGACTTTCCTTATTGACTATGAAATGGTATAACCAGGGTGGAACCAAAACCCTAAATTTAAGGGTTCTCTATGAAATGCACCTTGAAAATGGCTACCAGGGTGGAGGGAAAAACACGTGGAAAATACAGCCGCTATAAAATGACGCATGCAATTGTAGAAAATGACCCTTACCAATGTGCACACAGACGTGGACACGCAGCACGGCCAACCACCCATCCCTCTATAAAATGACCCCGGACCCCAATTTGTTTTTGCCAGGATTGTTTGTTCACCGTGTTCGGCGGATTTCCGCTCCAGGTTACATTGCGCATATCCAACTGGCACACAGTGGGCGGTAAATGGCAATCAACAGTTCATTGAATTAGGTTGATTTCATTTGATCTAATTTGATCTGAGTTTTGAATTTTCATACCGTTTTTGATCCTTGATGACTTTTAAAAAATGTTCTTTGTTTGCGACTGGCTGGGATGCGTTCGGATGATCTGAAAAATATGTTGGAGAAGGTTAATTGTTCTTAATGGATCTTTTCTCTCAGTTCCTTAAGTGGCAAATTTCCGCCACCAAAACGCCGGCAACTGAATCAAGACGACAATTTTGGAAATCGGGCAGGTGGGATTCAGTGGGGATAGATGTGCGGAAGTGTTTGGACATGTTCTGAGACTGGCGTTTCATTTCATAATGACCGATCTGGCGCAAGCAAGCTGGTTCAGGCACTCTGATCGTGCATTTTGTAATGGTTTTCTTTTTCACAAGCATCACGATCCCCCACCCTGATCGCGCATTTTATAGGGACGTTTTTGCTGCAAGCATCACGATCCTCCACTCTGGTCGTGCATTTTATAGGGATTTTTTCTACAAGCGTCAGGATACTCCACTCTGGTCGTGCATTTTATAGGGATTTTTTTTTACAAGCATCACGATCCTATAAAATGCACGACCAGGGTGGAGGATCGTGATGCTTGTTGAAAACCATTACAAAATGCACGGCCCGGGTGGAGGATCGTGATGCTTGCAGCAAAAAAGTCCCTATAAAATGCGCGACCCGAGTGGAGGACCGTGATGTTTGTAGAAAAAAAACTCTATAAAACGCACGACCAGAATGGAATATCCTAATGTTTGTAGAAAAAGTCTCTGTCTCTCTCTCTCTCTATCTCCAGCGCCATCACTCCAAGTATCTCCAAGCCTTTCTGTGAGAGAAATGCGAAAACAAAATGCTATAAGGATGCAATGTTGATCCATTTTTGCTGAAATCTGAAATTGAAATGATGGGACACCATCGCGGCATCCAATATTAGACGCTGATCCAAATTTCAGCGGGTGCCATCACGGCACCCTGAAATCCAAATGATAGGACATTATTCTGGCATCCAAGATTCATTGATATGGACACCATCGCGGCATCCAATGTTTCAGCGCACCAAGCCAAAAAAACATGATTTTCTCATCCCAAAATCTGGCTGGTTTTTTGAAAAATATGTTTAAAAAACTAAATCTAGGTTGTCCAGTTCAAAAAAATAACGCAAAATCAGCCAAAATCAATACCGAAAAATCAAAAATAAATCAAAATACCAAATTAGTCCAAATTTGATGGATCAATATTCATGAACATTCTAAATCTGAAGGTTTTTGTGAAGACATTTGTAGGCCGTTTCGGTCACAGATCCTACACTTTCCAGCCACTATGGAATGACCCTCCCTCCACGCTCCCTTCACTATAAAATGGCTTGGGTCAAGTGCACTAACCGTTAAGGCAGTCAGGGCTGGATCTCATGTGGATCTGTATGAAATGGTCGGGCCAGGTGGGCATGAATTTTGCCAAGAAAAAACGTTGAAAATTCAACAATACTATGAAATGACCTCTCCTGAGTCGAACGTATGCAATTAAAAAAAGACCTCTCTCTACAAAATGATGATTCCTACGGTGTCAAAAGCAGGTGTCACCGCCCCAAAACTATTTTCACTATAAAATGACCCTCCAAAACACATTTTATACAGAGCAAGAGTCCAGCATTCTATAGGGGTACAATCACGGGGGATAGTAGACGCATCCTCCCAATACCCTCTGGTAAACTAACCTGGCTAGCTGGATTTTCACCATATTCTGGGAAACTAGCAATAGATGTGGGATTTTCCATTGCCAGGGTAGTTCACCAAAGGGTAACCATAATGATAACAATAACAATAACCATACCAATGACCCATGCTTGATAGTAGACGCACCCTAATAATCATACTAACAACCATGCTAATACAGTAAGAGAAATTCATAACTATTGATCATAAATATGATAGTATGGTGTAATCAAATAACTATAATACCATGCTAATATCAATCATTATCTCCAATAACCATACGATTGATGAGTCTAATAACAATACTATTGGTGAGTCTAATAACCGTGCTGGTATCCTATTCTTGGACTCATTATCAACCTTTATCAACCCTTGTTGTCATGAACCATTTTTAAAAACACTATCATAACCATTCACGGTATTACTCGCTATTCCGTCTTAATCATCATTTCGCTAATCATCACCATTCTCATTAACCGGCGTTCTTACCAACCATCGTTGTCATCAACCATCATTAATCATCGATAATGATAATACTATTGTTACTGACCATCATTAGCGAACATGATTGGCCATTATGAACCACCATGAATCATCATGAACCACCATGAATCATCACTATTCTGAGTTCAGCACTTACCATTCGTTGTTCATAATGGCTAAACAACAATACTAGTTTAACTGTTCCTAGCTAATGTGATTAATTTATCATTCACCTATCAATCAATCATTAATCATTTTACCACTATTCTTAACCACCATTATTCACCATTATCAACCATGATGAACCACTATTCTTAACCACCGTAAATCATTACAATCATTACTTAATCATCTAATATCTGCCGTTATCTGCCTGTATTAACCATTCTTAACCACCGTTCATCACCATGACCACCGCCCTGGACACCTCGAGCCGCGCCTGCTCTTGTGCCAGCAGCATCTGGCCACGCAGCAGCGCCACCAGGGGCGGCACCGCACTCAGCAGCGCGGGTTCGGCCGCGCCACCCTGCAGTGATGGCTACCAGGTTGACCTGGGTTAGTACTGGTTGGTCATGGTAGCTGGTTAACAAACCTAAAAGCTGCTCAGTAATGGTTTTGTGAATAGTTGAGTATTGGTTTTGTGGGTAATACTAGTGAACAATCGTTGATGATGGTTCAGTAATGGTTGGTAATGGTCAGTAATAAGTGGTTTAGTAAGAGATGCTTAGTGATGGTTGGCAATGGTGTAAATTGATTCCTAGTGGTGAGCTGGCTGGTTAGTAGCTGGTTGACCAACCCAATAGCTTGTTCGGAATGGTCAGTACTCCTTGAGTATGGCTCAATGATGGGTAATATTGGCTGACAACGGTTATATTGGTCAATAGATATTGATTGATAATGCGTGATATTCACGAGTATCGGTGGAATAGCTGGTTAGTAATGTTGCATAATTGATGATGGATAAGATTGGTTCACAATCATGGTTCACGATCGTTCATGATGGCTAATGATGGTAACAAGGGTGAAGGATGGTAATAACGGGTATTGTATCAATTATATCAATGGCTAATAACCAGCAATGATAGGGATAGAACCATGGATAGTAATTGAATATCTCTTTGATAATGGGTACTCACGGATCAGAACTAGCATGGGTAATAATGAACAGCTGGTGAATACTTGAAATGATGCCCTCCAGGGCTTGTTCGCTTAGTTCGCTAAGGTAACCAGGCGATCCCCTAGACGGCAAAGATCGTCCGCACTTTCGCGATTTCTACGCGTTGGGATGTTCCACTCAGGATGGGCGACATGCCTAGTTCGTCATGATGAAAGGTGTATGATGACGAATGCTGGTTGATGTAAACTCCAGATTAATAAATCATAGGCTTATCAATTGGAGGCTTAAATATAAACCAAGGCTTTTGGGGGGGATACCTCTATTTGTCAACTAGGGGCTTATTAATCCGGCGGGTTGGGAGTAATAGTTGAGATCATATCGATGATCAGTTGCTGGTTCATGAATGCTAGGGTCATTGACTAATAGCCAGAAACAATGGGGATCATAATCCATGGTTAATCCGTCTTATTTACAAGTAATATTGACTCATGGTCAATTGGTAGTCAATATTGGGAGGTCACAAATCAAAAGTGGCTAATAATTGTTGGTTCTCAATTGACGACGAGGATGATGATGATGATGATGATGATGATGATGATGATGATGATGATGCTGCTGATGATGATGATGATGATGATGATTGATGACTGATGAGAGGCAATATCATGATCATATTGACAACTGACTAGTACGCTGTGACAAACTTTTGATATCAAAGGGAAGACAATGGTTTCTTAATCACCCACTACATCCCAAAGCGATGATTCGGAACATACAAAAAATGCCCAATATCGAGAGCCACACGCTGAACTATTCATTTTGCTGGTGGTCATTGGGAGCTACTACTAGCCGTGGTTGCTGTGGTTATCAGCAGCTCTTACTGTATTGCAAATTAGTGCTGCTTGTTGCTAGTTGTTGGTTCTCTGTTGGTTGTTGTTCCATATTGGAAACTTGTGTTGGCTGTCACTAGCAAGTAAATTGTTGATTGTTGGCGGTTCTCAGCTCCCAGTATTCGCAGTGGACTGATGTCAACCGTTGTATTGCTGGTGGTTGGTTGCTTTGGGGGGGGTCATATGCAAATAGCAACATGATAAAGTGGTTGTTGTCATCATGTCATCGTTAACCATCAATGAGCAAGTCATCCAACAAATTGAACCCCAATCTCTCACGTGCGGGTTATTGTTGAACATTCCCCACCAATTTGGGTCAACAACGGGTCATAAACGAGTCACAATCAAACACCAACATCCATCATGTTAATCATGTTGACAAGGAACCAATTTCCCAGATTTGAGTTTCTTAGGTGGTTGTTATCACCATTCATCAAATTCTGGTTGCTGTCTCCGCTGTGGGTGAAGGGCGCCTGTACCCCGGACATGCCATGACCCAGTCCACTTGTGTTGGGATGCCAATGAATTTGGGATGATCCCCATAAATAGTTGGTATATCCCCGAGTCTTGATGTTTATCAATTATCAACCAGCGAATCAAGCAGTACTGCGGATGGTCATTGTCGCCCAAAACACGAACCATCATTAACCATGGGTAGTCAAACATTATCAACCAATTTTAGAACTGTTCTAAACCATGATCAACAACTATCAACCATTATCAACCCTTTTTAACCATCATGACGCATCACAAACCATTATCGACCATCATCACCTGAGTCAACCATTATCATGCTCATTTTTCTGGAGCTTGATGATGTTCGTCATTCTCCGCCCATTTTCTCAGCCCCACATCCTGCGTGGCGTTGGCCGAGGCAGCCAAGCTCTTCAGGAGGCTGGCAGCCATGACCAGAGCAGGCGCCTGGCACCAGTCAAGTACTGGGATTAAGACTAGCAGTAGTAATGCTTAATCATAGTCAATGGCCAGTCATGTCCAGTAATTACGACCAGTAATGGCTTATCAATAATGGCTTTTAAAACATTCATATGATCAATGACTAAACCTAGTCAAATATCATGATTCTAAATGGTTAATAATGGTTAGTTATCCCCATGCATTATTATTAACCTTGGTGAATAATGGCTTGTAAAGCGTTAATATGGCTATGGGTCAACGTTCACCAACCAACAACTATCACTAATGGTTACCAAGCAACAACTATTACTACTGGTTGCCAACCGACAACTTCCATTGATGGTTTATTTTTGGTGGTTAATAAGCTGATCAATATTTTTCTTTGGGGGATAGTAACCAACAAGACTAGGGGACATACCAGCTATATGGCTATGGGTCAATATAAACCAACCAACAAATGGTGTGGTGAACATCCCAGCAGTTGGACTAGTTTGGTCATTCGTAGGATGTTCACCAGGGCCACAGTGTATTGACCCACAGCCATATCAATCGGATTGACCAACGCGGAGTACAGCATTTGAAATAATTGATACTATTAGCTAACACACTTAGAAATTTCAAGAATATTAATCGGATTCAATACTCGCAATATGAAAGCAATTCAGACATCAGCCAATATGTCAATAATCTTATTTGTATTGAGTATATAATCTTCATTTGTACTGGGACCCTTTCAACCATCAACATTGATGAAGAATGGGATTATTTATTCATAGTCTTGGCAATAAGAAATTCAATCGTTTCAGAAAGGTCACCGTGCTTCAATAAGCATCAGGATATAATCCCGCAGCTGTCCAGTTTCCCTGATTTGGGGCGCACCCACGCTGGCCTCATCTCGCTTCAAGATGCGAACCAACGGATCGATGGCACCTCGCGCCAAGCGATTTGAGATGGTTCCAGGAGGGGTTATACTGATGATTTAAACTATAGCAATGGTTCATATTGGTTACCGTAGTTAGAAACGATCACTGACTTAAACAACAATCACTGAGTTAAACCATAGCAGTCATTTTCTCAGTTTGCTCAGATGGGTCGTTTCGCATTGGAGGAAGCTTCAAAGTCACCATGTGCTTCTGTGATAAACCAGCGATCTGGATGAAGGTAGGCAAGATCGGGGATGATGGTCATGGTTACTCAAGAACATCCCAATCCAAACAGCAGCAGTTCTGTGTATCTCCAAAGTATTTAAAAGCATGATCCAACATGTGGAAACCAAGACTTGGGGGACAACGCTGACAGCATCACGGTGCATTGGAAGAGGGCCCTCCCAGTGGTTGGATGATCGAAATGGATCGCTTTAACGATCTCAATGAAGGAATTTTGGGGATGCCGCATCACCAAACGGTCAGCCAACATCATGAAACGATCGTACGAGCGGTAAAACTACGTCCCAAAAATGATGGGTTTATCCCCAGTACTGTGGTGTTTCTGGTTCCCATACTAAATCAACAAAGAGTGACGCGAGGCATCCTATTTTTACGCGGATCAAACAGGTTCTCCGACTCAACTCTCAAACACCATGCTCTATTTTGTTTGAGTCCTGCAAAATATCCATTAGGAAGGCCCATAACCACTAGGTATGATGAAAACCCATAGGTTGGTATGGGTTAATACCAACTACCTGCATAATCCAACAAACCAACTCTTCTGTGTCATTTTTTGAGGGTCAGCAGTACCAGGTTTTGAAGCAAGGCTGCAGGTAGCTTGATATCATCGCGGGAGAGCTGTCAGGATCAGCTGTCGCTTGGGTGGATCGCTTGGCTGATTGGTTGTTGACTAAAGGTTGATTAATGGTTGATTCAACTACCAATGAACCAAGAAGGGGTATCGAATTAGTGCTTGAGTGGGCCAACAAGCCCTGTAATTGCTGATTGTTGATGGTTGCTGGTCATTCACCACCATGGTTGGTACATCTCCTAGATCCATTGACAACCATTGCCATTGTTGACCGTTACTAATCATTATCAACAGCATGATGCCCCAGCTCTCCCTGAACCCAAATCATCATCAATCGGTTCTTAGCCTCTATCAGTCAGCACAAATCACCATCAAAATTGACCATTAGTTGTCAACCCCCTAATTATTAACCATATGTAAAAAATTCACCATAGGTATTCATGCAACGAGTATGAACCCATGATCAACCGGGTCCAAAAATTGTGAAGCTCCAGGTTACTGGTGGTTTCCCTAGTAACGCTTTTGAACTTGGATGCTTAGATTAGCCATAGTTGTTAGTGTAACCCGTATGATCATATTAATGGACAGCGTTATTAGATCATACCACGGTTAACTATTAATCATTGGAATCCTAATATGTGCCTACTAACCTTACTTAACAATTATTCGATGCTTAGCGGTTAGTAGGTAGCACCATGACCATGGACATACCCAACCAGTACTGACATCGCTCGCCTCCTTGGGTGATCGCCAGCTGATTCGCCACGTTCTCCGAAGCCAAGTCGTTCCTAAACGCCCAACGGGCTGCGGCTCGCACCGCGGAAGCCGTTGTGAGGCGCAGAAGAAGAGAAGATGAACCGTGACATATTAAGGAGCTACTGGATGGATGTCAATGGTCGTGATGGCCATCAACAAAACGCGCCAAGGGTTGAAAATTGGATGGTTTTGGCATGTGGTATTAACATCATCAAAAGGCGTCATTGGCTATCATGGGTATCATGGTCGCAACAATCAGCCGTAAGACGTAATTTGCACTGTAGTGGGAATGCCTACAATGCAATATGGCGGCAAATGTCAGGAAAACATGAAGATTCCTTTGATGAATTTTCTTGAACGATCTCAAACACTATTCAATTCCTAACAATATCATGAATCATGTCCATCGCGAAGGATTTTCACCCTACTTGCCTGTTGAGATCACCTTCCTTTGGTTGACGATTCATCACCAACCGTAGGTTGCCAAGCAATGGCTATGGCCAAGAATGGTGAAGTACCGTCCTGGAACCATCCCAATGATGGCCATCAATCAATGATGAGTCAATGGCCTATGGGTCAGTAAAACATGATGGCGTTATTGAACATACCCACCTTGGGGTTCTAGGTTCAACCAACCTGGTCTACTTGCAACAAACCATCATCAACCATCCTTGAGCATTGCTAGCCAACATTGACTATCTTTTATCATCATGAGAACAACAACTTTGGACCTATGTAAACCATATAAACCATTCTACACCATTCCACGTTGAAAACCATGAACCATTGTTGTCTATCATTAGCAATTGCAAACCGTTGTAGATATCTATGATCATCAGGCATTACAAACCACCATCGGCCATTCAACAACCTTGTGCAATTCATCCCATCCTCATTAAACTTTTTCTATTGTTAATTCGCCATTACAAGCCAATTACAGTAAGAAGTGGAAAAACGTTTGGAAATCGAACTCAAACGTCGACTTACGGAGAGTTGCAGTCAGTCCGTTCAAAAAGAAGAGCAACGATATGTTTGCGTGACCGAAAGGAATTGCGCGACTTCCTGTGTTGTTTCATAGTCTTGTGCTTCGGGATGGTCGACAAGGCAGGCTCGTCACGCGGGTGGGTTGCCGGGTCAGTTGCAAAGAGCAGAGCAACAAATTCACGCTGCTATGGTGAAACGTGCATTTGAAAGTCAAAATCGTAAGCAACTGATGTTTCCAAAGTGCTTTTGGAAGATGACATCTGCAAAAAAATGCCCGGCTCCAGGATGTCGGCACCTGCCATTATGTAGGGGAAATCGGCACGAGGATCTTAAATGTGCATTGTTCCTGTCTATCACATGGGTCACATACTCTACAAAACCACATTCTCTACAAAACAAACGGTCTACAAACAAGCTTCTCAGCCTTCCAAGGTCGAACATGATCAAAAATAAGTCGAAAAAAATCTTCTCTACTAAAAGGAGCCCTGGGTTATGATTTACGAGAAAAACCCTATTCATGATCACTTTCTACAAAAAGGAGGGCGCACCATCACTTGAGTAAGCAAAATACCATTTCTACAAACGCTAGGTACCAAAACTAGAAATTTCTACAGAAATTTCATTTGTATGGAGCCCAAGCTACTTTGCTTTGTAGAGGAAATGGGAACGAGGATGCTTTGTAGCAATTGCTACAGCTTAGAACCAGCAACTGATTGGCTCAACTTTCAACCCACTGGGAGACCCAGGCAGAACGGCAGCAGCAACCACCCGGATCTGGCGGGAGCGGCTTCAATGGGAGATCCATGTGAAACAAAAGGGTTGCTAATCATTCTTAATGATCTTAATGATCTATGATTCTATGATCATTACTGATGTTATCAATCATCAATAACTATTGATATAAGATCAGTTGTTATCAATCATCAATAACTATTGATATAAGATCAGTTGTTATGAATGATTAAGAACAGTGAATTGATGACCGATCATGATCCAAATCAATAATGACTACGATTTAGAATGATCGTCAATGATTCACCATGGGTAACAATGGCTATATAGGGGCAATCAAAATGATTCACGATGATTGAGAATCGTGAATGACGATTATAGCTTGTAGTAACGGGTAGATCATAGGGACAACATGGGACAACTATGAACACCTCTCTGAAGAATTGGCAGTGTAACCTGGTCACTCGGTATCTACAATGATAGTAATTAGTATACATACGGATCAAAGGCTCAGTATATCATGAGATTTCTTGTGAGCCATCATGTGCACAGTAGTCATCGATCGTCATACAATATGGTCACATCTAGGCAGCTATAGATCCCAGCATATCTGTACATTTGACTGTCAGTGCATCCATGAGTCAAAAGCCTGTAATGAGCCACAATGAGCATCCAGCAAATTAAGAAACAGCAAGTCTTTCTCGAAGTGTTCACCTACCATTTTTGGGGTAGTTGGTATTCAACCATGTCTATGTGTGCTGCAGTGGGAATGCCGTCCATTCCTACAGTACTCTAAATCGTGCGCCAAACGTGAGGTGCTGAAATCTGTGCAATATTGACTTCGATTGATCAGTCCTGGCACAGGTGTGGAACCGCCGAAACTGGTCCATAGTCATCGGCCTGCGCATATTCCGGCTCAAATATCGACAATCTATGGCCTAAA
The DNA here is from genome assembly GCA_009767595.1 of Symbiodinium kawagutii. Lineage (NCBI taxonomy): Eukaryota > Dinophyceae > Suessiales > Symbiodiniaceae > Symbiodinium > Symbiodinium kawagutii. The sequence goes on along the minus strand of VSDK01004314.1, from coordinate 406,622 downwards.
CCGGCCGAATCTCACCATTGGCCGCATCTCCAAGTCTCATTGCTACATGAATGCCATCCTTCCCATGAAGAAGTGGCAGATTTGTAACGAGTCTGAAGAGCTGTGGTCAAAACTCAAATCCATATTATGGTTATATTGGTTCATTCTAATTTCTTGATATTGAACTAACATCCCTCCGCAGTATAGAACTACCATCCCTGTAAGAGAACGGCTGTACGCCCTAAGCAATCAGCTGACAAACCCATCTCGCATCAGTTCTATCAATCGTCCCAAGCATATCCAAGCATACCACAGCTGCCCCAGATGTATGCTATGCCGCTTCAGAACTCGTCTTTGCCATGGTCATCCACCAACAGGTTGACATGACAACTTCAGGGAACCATGATGAACCATCAGATATGATCGACATATCCATCTACTGTTGATGCTTTTATCATCTTTTGTCCTGATGCTGAGATCCTTATCATTGCATATCATTGCTGGTTACTGACCATTGTTGACCATTACTAAGCATTCATTGCTGGTTATTGAAGACTGCTGACCACTACAAACCATTATCAACCACTAGTTATTGACCATTGTTGACCACTACTAAGCACTAGTAGCCACAAATCCATGGACAGCGCTGGATAGCGCCAGCTTCACCGATGGCTGCCTGGCGGAGGCGAAGCATCGTCGATGGAAACTTTGGACCGAGTCGAAGCAATAAAGGAATGATGGGAATGATAAGTGGAATGATAGTAGGAATAGTAGTAATAGTAACAATAATACTGATAGCAGAAATAATAGCAGGAATAATGGCAATAGTAGGAGTAAAATATAGTAGGATATAAGTATAGGAGTTAAAGTAGTGCTGGTAGGAATAGTAATAGAAAGGATAGTATAGGATAGTAGCAATAATGATAATAATACAAATAGTAATAACAATAATAGTCATGATAAGGAGAGTAGTAATGATAGTAATCATAGCATAGTAGGAGTAGGAGTAGGAGTAGGAATAAGTAATTAATAGGAATAGTAGTAGTCGTGGTGGTGGTTGACGTAGTCGTGGAATAAGATATCTCAACATGGAAAAAATGTTCTTGTTGCTCACTTGGTCACACCGGAAACACAAGCTTTGAACTTCCTGCAGGATAAACACAACAGAAACATGCGCTTCCTCACAATGACAACACGCCGAGATGACTGTTTTTACAGTGAATGCTTGGGGCGTGTTCGCCCGGAACAATCGCATGGATATAAGCAAGGACTCATCGGCATCCCGAAATGAGCTGGGGAGGCTGCATGGCTTCAACGGTCATTGGAAACTGGATAAGTATTGCCACCCAGCTTCTGAAACCATCCTAAACAAAAGAAGTCGGGGACATCAAGGCATGTCGTCCTTTTTAAGTACTGAGAGAAAACACCACTAACAAGAAGAAAATATCAAATCAAGTTCTTGCCGAATGATTTCGTGACCTAATGGTTCAAAGTGATTTCGTGCTCACTCAGTCCTTCCATCCAAAACTGGTTGGTGGTTTCAACCCTTATGAAAAATATGCGTGTCAGCCAACCAACCATTTTTTGATACCAGGTAGGGGAAAAAACATGTCAATCAAACCACCAACCAGAAATGAATTGTCTTGTACCGCTACAAACCAAATCATAAGCCTGAGTGGCGTTTCCCACCCAGGTGCCTGATTCTCCGCGTTGATCTCCTGGCAGGGCTGACAAGTGGCTATGTGGCAAGGTCCAACATCGCCCCTGCTCAGGTATACTATAGCGGCATAGAGTGGGGAACTTGGAGATAGAATATCTATCCTTTTTCGAAAGTGTTCTAGACATGTTTTCCTAATGTTTTCTTTCATTCTAAACAGTCTCAAAACCAATGCCATACCTTTTGTCCGTACGCCCCCGTGCACCCACGTACACCTAATATTACCCAGTAATATTCCACCTTGGGCGCACCGCATTCCCGACACATGCTTGATGTTCCACCGACCCAGCTGATCTTCCCCCATGGATCGATCCCCCATGCAGATCCCCCTGCGCATCTGCCGTCGCACCTTGCTGTTTCGCGCCAGGTTCCACAAGACTCTTGCGGCTTCTTCTCTGAGACTCGGCCTGTGCTCGTTCCGCAGCATTGCCACAGGTGTCCCAGGTCACATCTGACCCCTTCAATGACCCACTCACCATGAAGGGACATGAATTTCTGAATGAACCATTAATGAACCATTCATGAACCATCAATCAAACATTTAACATTCATGAACTATACTATAATCGTTGATAAACAGCTATCAAGCATCAACAAGAAAAATACTATTGACACATTGAAAACACCTATTCATCCTACTAGGTGAAGTTTTCTTTTTGATTACACAAAAAGTAATCCAAAAGCAGCTAAACATGAACTAAATGAAGCTTTTTCATGCATAAAAAACAAGCCAAGAGCAGCTAAACACCACCTGAATCAAGCTTTTCATACACAAAAAGCAATCCAAAAACAGCTAAATTAAACTATTTTTAGACAAAAAGCAATCCAAAACGATTAAACACAAACTAAATCAAACTCTCTCCTATCCTTGTGAAACAGCTATCTTTGTATCTTGCAATCGAACGACCTTTCCCTCTAAGAAGAAACATGCGCACATCTGTAGCATGGCTCTTTGGGATGAACTCTTTGAATCAACTTCCATATTTGCTAGGAGTCAACAACGAGGGATTCAAGGATTCAATGAATCAACGAAACAAATTGGGTCAGGGGTCACCAAAGGCATTTCAGAAAACTCCAGCATCCGGATGTCGTGTCAGTTTCCTCATGAGCACTAAACCATGGTTGTAATCGAGATCGATCTTCAGCTGGATTTTCACCATGCTGATCACATTTGGTGAAAAACCCTTGTTGAATGCCCTGATTCCATCTGATTCCTATGTCGTAATCCATGATCATCGCTATTCATCCCATAGCCTCAGGTAATTTAATCTGGCAGTCTGGAAACCCATTTACTCAGATTGGGAAACCCAGGGTGTCCCTCTAAAATCTGACATTTCTTGATCAGTGCAGCTGGATGAAACTGGTGACACCTGCCAGTTGATCAGGGCCCCAACGTTTCATGTCGAAGAAGTCGCACAAAGTGGGGCAGCGCACCAGAACGGACCATTAAGGCCTCACGGATGTGAGTTGGTCACGAAGGTGACTTGAAACCACCAGGAATGAAGTGAAAGGCTGGTAGAAGTTGATAGGACTTGCTCAGGCTTCTGGCTTAGGGATCAATCGCACTTGAAACGACTGAAGTAGTCTGATGCCTGTCCAGTATAATTACAGCTGGAGATGATTTCACCATGGAAGAAATGAGTTCAGAAATCGTTTGGGATTGTACCCATCTGCAGAGATCCACCAATATTGCTGGTATGTGCTTGGGATCAACACCACACTGACCTGGAAATCCTGAGGCCAAGCATGAAAAGGTGGCTTCAACCTTCACAATTGACCTGAGAATGGACACTCTCTTTGGATCACAGAATCTCTTTGCAAATTGGTGATTTCCTTTGCCTTGAGTGAAAGTTCTCATGTTGTGACCATCCCTCGTTGCTCCCCTCCCAATGTTAAAGGACACCTTCCCTGAAGCGACACGAGGCACGGGTTGGACTCTTGGCCCAGACTCATTTGTTGACTGGTGGGGCCAGCGAAGCTGGTGCGTGTGGCTCGAATTTTGTGGAGTCCGAAGCTGGAGTCCGCTTTCTGGCGAGATGAATCAGGGGCAACATTTGCGATATCATTAGCTGCGGCCACTGAACGTCTAGGCGCCGTCTGATGAACCCTTCGCCACAGTAGATAGGCGTTCATCACAAAGTGAGACCGTCCACTACTGATACTTGCCATAAACATGGACCACAGCGGTGTGAACCACAGCAAGCCATCCATAGTTCATATGACAGAAATTAAATGTAAACGGTGAGTGGGATATCCAACAAGCATCCCGACACCGTGCTTGGTTCATGACAAGTGTTCCATCATAAAAGAGATTCTAACAGGAATGGGTACTCGTTGGACATGGCCAACAATGACAACTATAGTTACCAACGAGCATCACACCTAATTAGTCACCAGCAATAACCAAGAAACCTGCATAACCCAGTGAGATTCATACTCCCCGCGCAAAACAAGCGACTAACAGTATATGACATGTCTGTGATCCTCCCATTCTCATCCTGAGCAACGATGGTTGTTGGTACCAGTTCCTGCGCCTGATTTTCGGCATGTTCCGCAGCAAAGAGTCTTAACCTGAGCAAGGGCATTGATGACAGTTCAGGAATAGAACAGAAAGGAATTGGGGGATGAGGTAAGATGATGAGTCCATACATGTACATATATCATATATTCATAAAAAAACACTTTACAAAAAATATACAATATGTAAAGACATGTTATGAATCAGTCTTTGTCCATGCAAATCTGTATGTGAGGTCGAGTCAAGAAGATATGAATTAGTTTGCACCAAGAACGTGTGTAGATGGAACATCTGAATCAAGATTCAATTTCTTGTACTACTAATTTCTTTGTAGATGTGGTTGCTCGGCACAAAATAGCAAACACGATATTGGCAATGATTTGATGCATCCCACTGCGTGTCTGAACATGTCCAGCTACTTGTCTATCTATCTGTCATTGTAGTCATTTATACATCTATCATATATCTATCTAATTGTCCTATATATCTTATCTATCGTTATTATCAGGTTATTTCAAGTTATTATTCTTATCAACATAATCTAGCTTGTTTGTCTTATATCTTTCTTATCTGCCTTCATCACCCTTTATACCAGGCCCTACTACCTGTCTGCCCATCTACATATCTACCTAAGTATCTATCAATGTATCTACTGAGGTATCTAGAGGTCCATCCATCTATCGGATACATGTACTGGGTTGGCGCCCTAAGGTACGGCAGGCCGCCAAAAGGTACTGCACAGGCTCGAAACATTGCAGGCACGCAATGGTTGTATGGTTGTATGTATATATATATATATTTAAATGCATAAACAAATTCGTAAATAAATATACACATGTGAATGCATACAAATGCATCATCATCCATCTCTACATGGCCAAAGATTTCCTAACTTTTCCGTGTGACTGTGGATGAAAGCCTCATGGCCCCTGGTGAACCGCCCCAGCGCAATCGCCGGCAAAAGAAGCGGGGTCCGTTCGCATCTGATCCCCAACAAGGATGCTTCTTACAATAGAGCGCCCAAAATCATCTGAAAATCGACAATTTGTGACTATTTTGAAGAGCCAGTTTTTTTCAAGTCCGTTTTCTATAATTGAGCCAGTTTATTTCTATAACCATTTCTAGAAGCCAGTTTTGCGTCCCTGTCTCAAGAGATAAGCATCTGCTTCTCTTCAAGACATGTTCCGACCGCCAAGTCGCATGAATGCCACTTTCTGCTTCTCATCGTCGTTGCCTTCCTCCAAGGACTTCAACCTTGCTGAACAACCCCCACCCTTTCGTGGTGGGCTCTGCGGCAGCTCGTAACAGAAATCAACAGGATTGGATATGAGCGACCGTGAGCTTGGCCTTCATTGCCAGCTTCACTTCGTGTTGAACATGGAGCTATATTGCCATGCTCGTTGTTTACGCCAAGGCTCCTATAGCAAAAAGGACCAGGAGGAACCTTTGGGATTGTTGCTTGGTGCTTAGTTGCTCCATCCCAAAAAATTGGTCCATCTGAAGCCATCATCACCAGACGTGGTTGAGTTAGAAAACCAGCAATTTGATTTCTCGATAGACGAAGTGAGAACCAAATGGTTGTCTGCTTATGTCTGCTTGATGGTTTCCCATTTCAAAGCCGCTTTCGTCAACCACCAACCAGAAACTCATCAATAAACCAACGTAGAAAAACTCTTCGCCGAAGCCACTGGTCCTCAATCCAGCAATCATGGGATCATATGGACCCCGTTTCATGGGACAATTACTGTTTGGTGATTATAAGTCATCCCTAAAATCTGCTCGGAAATCAACCGTCCTAAATATTGGTGAAACAAATGTTTTAAAAACACCCGTCAGCAATTGGTGCTGACAAAAAGCTGCACAAACTGTTCATCCTGGTGTTTCCTGTAGTAAAATGTCAGTAGGTATTTCTTTCATAGAGGATGGCCTGTTCATCCAGGGCAAAGGCGGGGGCACATTTTGCGTTGGTGGGACGAGCTCAACAACTGGGATGGGTCCCACCAACAAGCCTTCCAACAGCCTCAAGTCATCACATCAGATATTTGCTCCCATGGATGAACCGGTGAACCCCCTGTGACCCCCTATAATACAAAAGGATGTATGCAAAGGAACCATTGGTTTGGTGTGTATCCGATCGGCCGCAAACTGCCAAATATTTCTCCTTTCTGTTTCAAACACTTGGTGTGATTGAGTCTTCCAGAAAATTTGGACATGGGTCCAATGCGCTTGCGGCAATGGCAACTTTCTGTAAGTCCGAAAAAAAAATTCTCGAAAGCACCATTCTCTATTGGACTGGCGTTCCTTAGCAAGCGTTCAATCGACTCATTGCCACTTTCCGCTTATGGGAACCCGAAAAAAACAGCTATTTAGAGCTGTTACAGCGCGAGGCACTGTGAAGGGAGATGGCCAATTCACCCGAGGTCATGAGTCTACTGGTGGTGGAGTTCCTTGATCGATCATTATGAAGCCTCTCCCCAGTCGTTTTTATAGATGCTGATGATGAGGGTGATCCATATTCATTACATTTCATTACAGGTTGTAGTTGATAGTTCTAGGCATTTATCATATCGGTTGATACTAGCTATGGTTATTGGTGGATGTTAGGATGAGCTAAAGATACCTGATGCATCAGACGAGGTGGTGCATCTTGACTTGGACAATAACAGCCCACCGACGGATGGATCTTTCCACACACCTAGTGGCGTCCTTACAATCCCACAGTGGTAAGTCAATCTTTATATGCCACATCTGCTCAAGAGAATCATGAGAGCTATCAATATCATTCATCCTCAACAGGGACATCCATCATTCTGTCTTTCACCATCAGTAGCTTTGCCGAGCAGCAACCATAAATACAGGATTGCCCAGTTACCATCCCAAAAAGGACACCTGACACCACACAATTCTTGGAACAAAGGTGCCAACCACTGGATGCTGCATTCTGTTGCGAGAACCCGGCTGCACTAATTTCCAAGGCTGTTTACCTGCTTGAAAGGATACGGAGATCGAATGATTGGTTGACCGTGGAGATGACTGGCCAGGTGCGGATGGGTTGCCATGAGCAATTGCTCAAGAGGACCGACTCACTGTCGGCCATTCCCAGCCGCACTGTGAACTAAACCAGTAACCAGGCCACGCGGGAGGGGCCGTGACAACTAGGACTTGGCTTGGACTGAGCCTCCACCAACATCATTGCCTTGCTGTTCACAGAATTGCTTGAGATGTTGAGATCTATAAGTAGGTGAATGATTGATAGTGTATACATACACATTCAAGGAACTAGACACAATACATGTGCAATCGCACTCTGTGCGTCTGTGTGTGGGTGCATGAAGGATGTGTATTAAGAAGAAGGGGATACCCCAAATGGATCACACCCCTCAAACAGTTAACATTGTTTTGTAAGTTTAGCAGGTACTATTTATGGCCATATACCTGTGTACATCTAGATTCGATGGGTTCGCACCCCCAACTTGATGATCTCGTGGGAACGATTGAAGTACAGTCAAGTATTGGAAGCAATCGGCCTGGTTGATTCCATGGTAGCTAGCCATGAGGACCAGAACCAAAACACATCTACAGTAACTTGGCATGAAAAAGGCAACGCAGAACAACAAAACATCATTCATACATACTCCTCCTCCTCATCATCATCCTCCTCCTCCTGATCATCATGATCATCATGATGATGATCATCATCAAGACCATCAAGATAACCAAGATAATCAACATCATCATCATCATCATCATCATCATCATCATCATCATCATCATCATCATCATCATCATCCGCCTCCTTCTCGTCATCATCCTCCTCCTCATCATTATCATCCTCTTCCTCCTCGTCCTCCTCCTCCTCCTCATCATCATCATGATCATCATGATGATCATCATCATCAAGACCATCAAGATAACCAAGATAATCAAGATCATCATCATCATCATCCTCCTCCTCATCATTATCATCCTCTTCCTCCTCGTCCTCCTCCTCCTCCTCATCATTATCATCCTCTTCCTCCTCGTCCTCCTCCTCCTCCTCATCATTATCATCCTCTTCCTCCTCGTCCTCCTCCTCCTCCTCATCATTATCATCCTCTTCCTCCTCGTCCTCCTCCTCCTCCTCATCATTATCATCCTCTTCCTCCTCGTCCTCCTCCTCCTCCTCATCATTATCATCCTCTTCCTCCTCGTCCTCCTCCTCCTCCTCATCATTATCATCCTCTTCCTCCTCGTCCTCCTCCTCCTCCTCATCATTATCATCCTCTTCCTCCTCGTCCTCCTCCTCCTCCTCATCATTATCATCCTCTTCCTCCTCGTCCTCCTCCTCCTCCTCATCATTATCATCCTCTTCCTCCTCGTCCTCCTCCTCCTCCTCATCATCATCATCATCATCATCATCATCATCATCATAGAGTTATAATTCAAAGCCAACCTTAGCCACCTGGTTCATCAGTGGTTGGATGACATCCCCATAATGGCACAAGTTGCCTCTACAACGGATACAACAGATGTATGAGGACATCCCTACAATTCCCTTGCCCCTTCAAGGAGGTTTGGTAGGCTAAACCAGTAGGGATATGAGGACTAACCCTTAGAGGCTACAGTCACACCAAGCTGTTGTCACTATCAAGATCTGTACACGACAGCATGGATTGAATGCAGGATAAAATTCCTGCAGCTCGAGGGGCCCATGCCCCGAATGACGATAATCATGTCAACATATCATGTGCAAAGGAGAGGCACACAACGTGAAATTGGCAAAAGTGATTCTGTATTGTTCAGCCAGTACTTCAACGGGAGTTGGGGTCGGCGTTTGCAATTTTGGGGCTTCCCACGAATGTACCGCTGCTACACATCAACAGGAAGAGACTGCATGGTCAACTGCCCGCCTCCAAATACTCCTCAGGCACACAAACATGAGCTGTTGATGCGATCTTATAATGGACACGATATTGGCTATTCTGCTGCTGTTGTCATTGCATGGTTTGGGTCTCAAGCATCATGATTAACTAATTACACTAATTAAGCATTTTTCACCATTGCTGACATCATGGTCCAGTGTGATTGATTAGATCCATTGAGAGGACCTCAAGATCATGTCGGTGGTCAAAGAGATATCCTTTCTCATGCTATTAAATTCCCATAGATCAGATTCAGCCGATACCATCAGGGTTCTTACAAAGCTAATCTGCATCACGTGAGCCAACAAGCCCTTCTCAAGATACCAACAACCGCTGTGCGAAGTCACCGTTGATCTTCAATCCAGCTGGCACAGTAACCAAAAATCGCAGCCACACAGGGGCTGGTTGGTGGTTTCCACAGCGAAGGCTGTGGTAGTGGCGGAAGATCCAACGAGCTCGTTTTGTGACCCCGTTTCCGTGAGGTTTTGTTCCACCTGAGTGGCAAGTTTCTGAGTGCCAGGTCAGTCACCCCTGTGAATGCAGCAGCTCTACATAGCATGGTTCCGTCGGTTGGGAATCTCGTGGACACATCAACCACCAACCAGATGGGGCTTCATTCTGCAGCTTCGCTGCATCAGCAACTCACCTGCAAACCTGGCAGCGAAGGCAGGGCGAAGGCAGGGCACACACGCCAGTTGCTTCGTTCTGAATAAAGTTGAAGCCATTCATAACCATTCTCTATTGCTGGGGTTGAAACTCGTTGTCTCAAGCATAATTTCTATATTTTCTATGCATTCCAGCAACTGCACTTCACAAGCAAAGCACTTCGAGTGAATTTTGCAACTGCGATTAGCGAACCATCGGCAGCTGCTGTAGAAAGTAGGAAACCTTACCGGCCCCTCCCCCTTTCTTCAGAGATGGCATTCTTGAGAAACTGGGGACCCGATTCTTCCCACATTTCACAGCTGGCAGGGGATGGACAAGCGTGTGGGGGGGCACACGCATGTGTACATCTGTGTGACCATATCACTATATTGTCTATGGCTGGAAATATAAACATACATGTGTAATACATTATCACACACACATATAAATTTGATCATATATGTGTTTACATATATTCACACTTGTGATGTGCAAATAAATGTTGCGGAAATGGTAGATGAATATTAGTTAATGTAGGATCCACACGTTTACTGATTCTTCTGACCATATGATATACATACAAGATATCCTCTGCTGTGGGTTACCCGCTGTTTCGGTCCCCGTCCCTGGCAGCGCCCACCTTGCGATACAAACTTGCGCAAGGTGCTGGGTAAGTTCCATCGCTCCGTTCGCTCTCCGGCGTCACCTGCCTCATCATCGAAGGAGATACTCTGCAGAGTGCTCGGGAAGTTCACACCTGCCAAGCTCCTTGGCAGTGGCAACTCAAAGGATGGCAACAGATCAAACCAGTGCTTGATCACTTCATCACCTATATTGTCAACATAATGAAAGGAATGGAGGTGCACTGGCAGTGGCAATGGTATCCCCAAGTCTTTCTTGGTACTGGAAGCCTTAGGTGTGCAAGCCATGGAGAGTCAAAATTCAACCCCCAGCGAGTCGTGCGAGTCCATGGATGATGGCCATGGGTCATGGCCATGGGTCACTTCCAGCCCCTGTACTCCTGGCTGTTCACATCTCATGGCTACCAGATTAGTCCAAGTGTTAGCATGCGTTCACGTCAGCCATGGTTGATGGCCCAGCACCTCGCCATTGGAAACCAATCAGCAGCTGTCAAGTGATCCAGTTCGGATCATGACTTCGCAACTCTTTTTGAGGTGACGGTGACTTCATGGAAGCAGTTCTGACGGGGAGCAAACTTCTGTTGTGTGGCCTTGGATCAAGCTAAACTTTAGCTAGCACATGTCATCACTATTTCCAAGTCCAAACCTGTTCTATGGCCCTGGCTTTGGACTACGTGGACAAGCTTGATCAACTGCCTCCACCAGGTGAGATCACCCTGGATTTGGTTGTCACAGGCAACGGGTATCGGTATAGCATAGCGGTGAAGGATGGCGGGTGATGGTTGATAATGATGGTCCATGATGTTTGATGATGGTCAAAGACGGTGACTCATGACAATAAATGCGTCGCGCGTGCGAGACAATCGATAGTCCAGCCGAAAAAAACACATGGTATCTAGCACTGCTGAATGGCCAGTAGAAAACAGCTTATGTACAAAAAGGGGTTCACAATGATGATCAACGTGGAATGTACTGTTGCTGCAATCCGCTAAACATCGGTGCTGCCAGCCAAGTCTCTGATTAAACTGGAAACCAAACGAGAGGCTACGGAGATCTGTGGGGAAGTTCACATTCTTCAGGCTCTGGTTGAAGCGCCAACCAAAAACAATGTGCTGAAGATTGTTTGGAAACACCACATTCTCAAGGCTCTGATTGAAGTTCCAGCCAAATGTCAAACAGCGAAGGTTCTGTGGCAGGATCACTCTCTCTAGGCTGCGGTCAAATTGCCAATCGAAGGTCAGCGTCTGAATCGAGTCGGGTAAGTTGACACCTTGAAGTTTCCTGTTGAAATCTGCACCAAAGATCAATGTTTCAAGGTGACTTGGTAGGTGAACGTTCACAAGACTCTGGTTGAATCTGTCGCCAAATGTCAGCGTCTGTAGATCGTCTGGGAGGTTCACTCCCTCCAAGCTCTGATTGTACATCTCACCGAATGTCATCACTTGGAGACTATTGGGCAAAAGCACGCCTGAAGCAGGATTGAAAGTCGGGATATATGTTCCAGGTTCTGGATCCCTCCCACCCACCCATGGTCATGGTACCCGGTACCTCCCCCCCCTCCCCCCTGTGGTGTGGTGTGGTTGTCCCCTATAGTGTGGAGAGTGGTGATTTTAGAAATGGCATACAGGCATCTAGGAATTATACAACTACTATGAAGTACTGTATGGATAGTATATGGGTAGTATGTAGGTCCACCGGGGGCGGGCACATAGCAAGGGGAACAGGGTAGTATGTAGGTAGTGTATAGGTTGTATCTGGTAGCACGTAGGTAGTAAAATAGGTACTTTTCAGATAGTCTGTAGGTCAACGTAGTTAGTAAAAAGGTAGTAATTATATAGGTAGTATATAGGTAGTATAAGGGTACTATGTATGTAGTATAAAGGTAGCATGTAAGTACTTTGACGGTTTCGTTGTACATAGATTGAGGTAGTGTATAGGTAACAAATTGGTAATATTATGTATTGAGTATATACATCAGTGGCATAGAGGCAAATATAGGCAGCATATACATAAGTTTATATGCAGTACGGAAAGTTCCCAAATGCTGCCGATAAGATGCAAATTGGAGACTGAAGCTTCTAAATGGGACGCGGGAACATATTATGGCTGTCACGGTACCTCTCAACCAGTGAAATGGTACCTCAAACATCCTCAAACCACCAATAGTACTTACGAACAAGGCATACAATCGTGATTTGATCATCCTGGCAGCTATCCAAACTGAAAAAAATCAGTGGCCCACTATCTGGCGCTGAAGCACAGGGCGCCCTGCCTTCCAAACTTTGGTTGAACAGGGTCCCAAAGATCAGCCTTTGCAGCTGTTTCGGAAAGCTGACTCCGAGCAATGACTGGTTGAAGTCATCACCAAAAGTCAAGTGTTGCAAGTGCGCAGGAAAGGTCACTCCCTGAAGACTTTGATTGAACTCCGCTCCGAAGGTCAAAACACGCAAGCTGTTTGGCAAGTCGACAGTTTTCAGCACCTGATTGAAGCTGTAACCGAAAATCAGGCTTCGGAGACCAGCCGGTAGGTTTCCATGCTCAAGCTTCTGATTGAAAAGATCTCCTAACGTCAAACTTTCAAGACTGGCTGGTAGATTCAAGTGTTGCAAGCTGTGATTGAACTCCATACCAACGGTCAAAGATCGTAGACCCCGTGGCCAGTTCACCGGCACTGATTCGATCTTTGGCTCATCAATGAAGTTGTGGCCCAGATCCAACACTTCAAGATCCTCTGGAAACTTCCTGCAGTTTTGAGGCAGGCATGTTTGGAGGTGACTACATATTGCATAGAAACTATAGGTATGCATCTGGACATGATATATTGGTTTGTGAAGAAAGAAATGGAATATATATATATATATCATGTGCTGCTATAGGAATCAGCATCCGTATGTATGTACATAAAAATATATACACATACAAAGTACTCCTTCCTGGCCACTTTTCATGGACGCCCTTGTATGCGTGGTATGTGATCAATGCAATGCGTCACACCCACCCACCCACCAATGTCAAAGGTCACAAACTTTCACAGACCTAACCCCAAAAGAATTTTTCGAGGAACCCCTCTGTCTCTGCCACCTGAAATAGACCAGCTTGAGGGCTATTGACTCCTTATTCATTCACCAAATAATTCCTCTGAGCTGTCAAGAAAGGCGCTATGATGCCTGTCAACTGGTTGGTGGTTTCAACCCCCATGAAAAATATGCTTGTCAACCAACCATTTGTCAATGATTGGGAAACAATGTCAATCAAAGCACCAACCAGTAGTTGTTTCACCATTATTGTTGCTTATTCTTCCCTGATATGAACCATGGTCAACGGTTGTAACCCTCAAACAACCACCAGCCAGCAAAGGCCATGCTGTCTAGATTCACATGCTCCAAGCTCTGGCTAAACTTTGCCCCGAACGCGAGATGACGAAGACGCGCAGGGAAAGTGAGACCGTCCAAACACTGGTTGAAGTAGCGGCCAAAGATTAGCTCATGAAGGTTACCAGGAAACTTCACAGCATCCATGCTGCGATTGAACCTGTCACCAAAACGCAAGCTTTGAAGACTGCGGGGAAGCTTCACATCATCGAGGCTCTGATTGAATTTCGCGCCAAAGACCAAAGTCTGAAGACTTTCTGGAAGATGCACATCTGCCAGACTTTGGTCGAAGTCATGGTTAAAGATCAACGTCCGAAGCTTCTGTGGCAACTGCAGGGAACTCAGGCTGTGGTTGAATCTGTATCCAAAAGCCAAATGCTCAAGACTCTTGGGTAAGTCCACTGCGCTCAAGTCCTGATTGAACCGGTCGCCAAAAACCAGGCTTCGAAGAGTTTGTGGCAGATCGACACCGTTGAGACTCTGATTGAATTCGACTCCGAAGGTGAGGTCTTTAAGGCCCTGCTTTGGGAACATGCCCTGCAAGCTCTGGTTGAAATCATCTCCAAAGGTCATGGATTCCAAGCTCTCTGGCAGCATGCCGCTGAGGCGGGAGCTTTGCTCAGGGCCAATGCCGCGCAGATGTGTGATCCCCTGGCCGTGCTGTCAGGAAAGCCGATCTCGGGGACTTACTACCATTGGTGAACTCACGGACCTTCCCTTGTTAGCCCCCCCCCACACGTGTTGATTGCCTGCAACGGTTTCTGGCTGGGCTCAGTCTTAGCAGCCATGATGAACCATTGTCAACTATCCAAACCAAAATTTTAGCTGAAGGATCAACATGCAGGTGCCTCATCATTAATTTTCAAGAAAATTTCCAACCATTTTCAACCATTTTGAACCATTGCCATCGAGATTCACATATATTCACGATATTCAAAAATCGTGATTGACCAAACAGTAAGCATCAGGCAGTGGGTCAAAACCCCGTACCCCTGGTTCTCCACCATTAACCATTGTTTTCCCTTGTTTTGTTGGTGGAAATCCCCCATTAGTTGGTTGATCAATACTGACCCATAGCCATCAACCATTGAGGGAGAACCGTGGGTGACACGGCGCATACCGTTTCAGCTGCCTGCAGTGCCATCTCTTCCTCGGCCACCTGCTGCGGCACCCACGACATGGGTTCTGAACCAGCTGGTTTCAAACGACACCCAGGTGGCCATCCAGAAGTGGTGAATCATGGGTGAGAAAGGCTTGTGATATATATATATATATAGTCATGCTGAATAAAAATGAAAAACTAGCCGAAGCATGGTGAATACGGGGTGTGACAATGGCTAAGAGTGGTTGCCGCAATGCTTCATAATGATTCGCAATAGTTAATGACCAATAACCAATGTCCAACAGGTGAATGATTTACAGATGTTGGGCTTTCCAGGCTGGATTTGGTTGGAGGGTAAACAGTCACAACTTGATGAAACGCCATGGTGTCAACTGGCTGTAACAGTGTTTCATGGTTTCAAGGCAAAGGTTACAGGTAACCAGGCAACCACCAGTTTCAAATGTATAGCCTCCGGTGATGACCACTTCAAGGATCCACTTCTTGAAACCAACAGCTTTTCAGCTTGCCTTCCTCTCTTGGCTGATCTCCCCGGGCCCTCCGTTTGAATATTTCCTAGCCCCAAGAGGCCAAAATCCGCTGCCGTAAAGTCCTTAAGTTTTGGTTGATGAAACCTTGCAACACAACTGCCGGTCACATGAAAAGATTATCAACTGCTGGTTACAGTCCTTTTGGTAGTTCAACGAATAGATCCACCACTTAAGCACATGATCCACCAATGGTGATAGGATCACCCCCCCGGCCGCACCTTGTAACCTTGAAGAAAGCACCAGGCAGAAGACACGTTGCTGGGAATGTAGGCGCAGGAGAGGGTGGCCACTGGCTGCTCCACTTTTTCGGGCTTGCGACGTTTGGGGCTCCACATGAAAGGGTCGACCTCGCAGCCAATGCCTTGACATCTCAATGTGAGGGCTGAGCTCAGCTTGGTGAATCTGTAGGCCAAGGCAAACGTAGCACCTGCCACACACAGCGCGTTGGAACGTCATAGTCGTTACATCAAAATTCCGCAATTGAGCTGGGACACGTACAGCCACCAAGGGCCTTCCGAAACTTGGTACTATTCCCCTGCGCTTATGAAAGGTCTCATGAATGATGAACCGTTGACGATTTCTCTGCTCACTATGATCGTTTCTGGCTAGCTGCTGATGCCCATCTCTTTTCGACGGACCTAGCTAGGATTCCAGCCAATCAAAACACAGTATTTGGAACCAGTGGCTCAATTCTATCTCAAGTCTAGGAGGCAGCAACCACCAACCCAAACATATCTGGCTAAATCTCAGACAAAGAAGTGATACAACCAAAACATATCATGTGCAAGCATATCAATATACGTACTTGTATATATTAATATATATATACTTGCACAAACTTGTATACATACACTTGTAAATATGCAAATATAAATGCATACACATGCATGTGATCCAATATGAAATAATATCTGTTTGCATTTGCAAACATATCTGTATGTAAACATGTGCAAACCTCTACAGTGCATCTAACAAAAGTGTGCATACATACCTGCATGTAAACATGTGCAAATCTGTACATACGCGCACACACACACACACAGGGGTCTTATATACATATATGTGTATTTACTCACTTTTTTGTGGGCACAAGTAACTATGTATCTATTGGACATTCCTTCCTTTTCATCAGTTATGGCAGCCACCTGAGCAGCAGCCACATGTTCTGGCTGGTTCATAGCTATTCTGATCATGGGTGATGTGAACCCCGAACATCAAGCCATAACCAAGGTATAACCAAGCATAGACTGGCTTGTTTGATAGTGACATTGCAATGCTGATGCAATGCAATCCTTTCTCATCCAAATAGATGGTAGATTCACAATGCAATCTATTTGCTGTCATGGTGAATCAGCAGCTATTTATGAATGGTAAAAGCCAACCCCCCCTTTTACCATGGAACATAGCTGCTGATTCGCCATCAAGCGTACGGGGCAAACGAATGGATCTTTGGATCTCCCCTCGTCAATCAACCAACCATGGATTTAAGACCAGGGAAATCGAACATGTTAACATACTAAAACCATCCACAACTAGTTGTTTCACCATTTTTGTTCGTTATGAGTGTTAGTTGTTTCAATTCACCACTATTCTTCAACCATTATTGTTAGTTACGAGTATTCAACATTGTTAAACATCCATTCTTGTGAGTTTTAGTCACATTGTCAACAACCATCATTGTTTAACCATGCTCCCCTATCATTGACTACCACCTTCCCCCAACTTCCCCCCACCGTTTCGGTTTCCCGTCAGAACGAGCTCGCGTGCCGAAGGCGCCTGACTTGGGCGGCAGCTGCTCGCGAAGCAACCGCTTCACATCCAAGCCTGTGGTGCCATCGGACACTCGTAGTGTCAGGGACTCGCCAGTCCTGAGCGCCGTTTCCGATTTGCTGCTGGTGGGTGGATTATAGGGTGGGTTCCTTGGTGAAAAATGGGTGGATAATAGGTGGTTCATAGGTCGTTGATTATTGGGATTAACATGGATTAACTATGAAGCTAATATCATCATGAATGATAGTTGGCAATGATTCCTCGTGGTTGCTGATTTGACCCATGAAAATGGGGGCTTCTGACTTACAGGCTAGTTTGCGGGAGGGTAATTTCATGATAGATCAATTGCTATTGACCATACCTAATCCTTGTTTATCCTGAATTTTACTGATCAGAACTTCTTACTGTTGGTAATGGATTGTTGTTAATTAATCACAAATGCTAGACACCATCATGATAGTGATGGCTTTTGGATTGCTCTTGTGACATGACATCACATAGTTGCGACTGTGACATGTCAACTAGTTGCAGACCTCACAATACAACACTGAAGAGTTTATTAAACAAAGCCCATCTCGTACTACTAGCCATTATCAGCCATTCATATGCCATCCTGCAACCATGGGTTACATCAAGTGGCCACCCTGCAGAATGGTTGGTCACGGTCACAGTGCTTTTTTTCGACCCTAGACATTGTGCAACTCCGCAATCCAAGCAGTGCCCAAGCAAACATTTGTAGATTGTAGATGACTCTAACACATATGGCTATGGGTCAAAACCCTGTACTGTTCCCCGGTTTTCCCCTATTCTTAACCATTGTTTTACCTATTATTGGTTGGTGATTATCCCCAATCATTGGTTGGTTTGTTGACCCACAACCATATGTATCAACTTAAGCACACAAAATATATACCAATCTGGAAATGTGATGTCTGTCAGCAAGCTTTTAGCAGTATCATGCAGCTGCTCGCATCTTTGCTCATCGAAAAACCATGGTTGACGGATCAATGGCAGACCGCGAAAACATTCACCCTACCAATGTATTTTGCTGCTGCCAACCTCTGCAAATTGCAAGCTGAATGATTGAAACATGATGATTTCATGCTTGTTCAGGCCAAAAGGATCATTTGATGCTCAATGAATCTGGGACTCAAAGAGCTTCCAGCTACACTTGGGTTTGTCCATGAATGTTTTACCAGCGTACCCCTAAACCAATGGTTTCCCTATCAATAGTCGCTATGAACTTGGATGGTTAGTAGGGACATGTACAGTAGGTACCACCATTTATGGACCCCAAATGGAAAGCCAACCCCTCGAGATCGCCTGGGCCAGCTCATCATTGCCAAGAAACAAAAAAAGTACCTGAAGCCAGCGACAGAAAAGACGGTTCACGTGGGTTCACTCATTGTTGATGAAGATTCGTGGTCAAATGTGGTCATGGTCAATGTATCTATGATTTTGGCTTCAGTGTAGGTGAGTTCAGGCAAGCTTGTGTCCCTCCGGGTCATCCTAATGCATCTTTCGCAACGGGTTTCCACACCGATGTTGACAAATCACTTGTGGCATTACCAAGTTGTGCGTGACATTGATGCGAGTCTCTTCGCAGCGTGAAGCTATTGGGCAACCCTCTCAACACCGGAGGTTGTCAGGCGAAAGGTGCCTCCAAATTGGCCCCGTCCTATCCGTGAAACAACGCAACTCAAAACGGCCTAGCTGCTCAGCTGCTGATACAATGAGATTCAACGAAAGGACATTGCATCACAACTCCCAAAATTGGATGCATGGGATATCATTCATATGGGATTATCTGTAAAGGCGTTCATCAAGGGTGTGCATATTTCTATACTGTGCATGTCAATCCAAAATCTGTATGAGATGTACGTTGCAAAACATGCTGACCCCCAGTAGCTGAACTCATCTACAGCTGACCCCGGCTGACCTCCCGACTCAACAGGCCCACCCGGGCCCACCTGGACATCCAGCATCTCGCGCGAGTCATCGCTGTCTGCTTCCGCGCCGGCGGCTTTGCCGTCCTTCGCCGCCACAAGGCTGGCGGCCACACTGCTGACCGATCCCATGGCAAGGCGAGGGGTGCGAGGCACGGGTGGCACGACACGTTGAGGCCGAGGAGTCCGCTCTATAGCAGGAGTCCCCGCTTCAGCGCTTCAGCGAGAAAAAAAATCCGAGAAAAATAATGAGGATGAGTGATGATTGACAGTGATAGGTAATTAAAGAGTATTGAGGATGATTAATGGTGTTACTCGACTGAAGTGAAATACGGTTTTCTACTCTACCAAGGCTTTGACTGGCGGTCCCAGGGTGACTTGTGGCCCTTGGGAACCAACGGAGCCGAATCTGCGCCGCGCGACAGGATGCGCCGGAAATTCTGCGCAGCTCGTGCAGTGGACAAATGCGTATAGCTGTTGTGTAGTAATAATTCGTAGTGGAACGATTATATAACCATCTTATCCATTTGATTTAGCTCTTGATATTTGTCACTAACTTACTGTACTGAGTGTCAATAAATCATTGGTCACTAAACTACTGTAGAATCATTGGTCACTAAGCTAGTGTAACTAAGCTATTCAATGATATTGTCAATAGTTGTGAAGTATTCACCAAGTATTCACCAGTAAAGTGCTGAATAAATTGGAGCCTGGAGGTTATGCAGCCTCCACACGCTGTGCCCCTGAGTGCTGCACTCCCAAAATGGTGGTTTCCTACCGTTTCTTTGCGAAACATGTTCATGAATTATTGGGAGTCGCTAGATAGCTAAGATTTTTGCTTCCCTACTAGTGTTGGATAGTACAGTATGCCCCAAAAGAATGTATGCCTCATATTGCTGATATAATTTCTGTACGCACGTCTTGGGGAACGGGGCAATCATGGGCAATCTAGAAGCTTGCTAACCCTTAACCAGCTTATGAACCACAGCCAGCTGGACTCCCACCAGCATCAGTGGCAGCAGCATGGGTGCCCGGACTGCGCTGTGAGCGCGGGATTTTCTTCCATCCTCGGGTCACCATGACGGGAAGAATCCTTGGCCTTATGGCGATGGTTCATGATGGTTAACTCAAAATCAAATGCTGAATTGATGGTCAAGAAAAATCAATTTTGGACAAATGATATGACAGTTGAAGATGGTCGGTAATGGTCAATTGTGGTAGCTGTAAATTATACATAACCAGCGGGGATGGTAACTGGTACCAAAAATCGACCATGGATATCAATAGATATATCCAGAAATGTACAGGTGAACATCCCAGCAAAGGCAGCTATTCTCTTGAATCTTGGGGAACCAAAATGGTGCCAGTTTGATGGCATTCTTACAATCGTCTTTGAGCGTCAGGAAGGGGGGCAATTGTCTGCCCGAGGGGTTTGTCACATTGCAGGCCAATCGGGGAGTTCACGACTTTCATTTGGGACATATGGCCACAAGACTCAGCAGAACACATAGTTATAACTTGTTAGAACACTGACAAATCGAAAGTGATGGTAGGGCAAAGCACTATGCAAGGACGTTTGTAGCAAGCACCTCAGCAGCAAGTGACAAGTAGTGACCAGTGACTTCTCCAATCGCAGCACCACTATCAACTCGTTGGACGACCAGGGAAGGGCACATATGCCACCCGGTTGGCCGGTGGTATATGCATGGAAATGATCAATGGTTGACTAGTTACTATTTCTCCCATGATCAAGCAGTTTTCTCACGTTTATCAACTAGAGCTGGTCATGAATCATAATGAAGCCATGACAAAACAGTATCAACACCCTTTTCCTAATCCCTCAATTATAGTTGATATTGGTTGATATTGTTGAAACTCACTCAAAACATCAGTTGATGTAGCTAAATACAGCTCAATTGAAAACAACAGCTTTGTTGATCTAGCTCAATTGAAAACAACAAGTTGGGCATTCAGCAATATCAACCAGCTATGATCAATCAGTTTTCTCATCACCAATAGCCATGTAATATGTTCAACATTGGCTTCTATCTATATATAGCTCAAGATCCTATAGCATTCTGTAGCTATTCATATACTGGATACGGCTCTTGATGATGATGTATGGCTACTAGTGATACTATATACTATATATATGTATATAAATATATATACATATACTATAGATGATGTGTATAGATATACCAGACTATAGCTAGATCACATTTGATCACCAATATCAACCCACGTCGTACGTTCATGCACCCGCTCACAATGTCGAGGCTGGGTCTCCCCCACCGAGGCTGCAGCACAGGCAACACCTCTTCAGCAGCACAGGGGCCAACGAAGATGGGAATAAAAACGGGTTGATTCATAGCTGGTGATATCCAATAAGGGGAGTTGATCAATATGGATGATCAAACATTGATCTACCATTCATATCCATTCCTATCTATATATATATATAATATGGGAGTGTCTCATTCATACTTCGACCCCCAGCAAGACCTCTGGTTTGTGGCATTGTCAAGCATTCAAATCACTCAAACCATCATAATCAACGGTTCACAGCAACAAAAACTGTGCCTTCAATGAAATGGCTGCTAATCACCATTCATCAACCATTCATCAACCATTCATCAACCATTCTGCTGGTTGTTGGTTGTTGGTTGTTGGTTATCTGTTGGTTGTTGGTTAATCCACCATTCTGTTGCTAGTTGTTGATAGTTGCTGGTTGTCGATAGTTGCTGGTTGGTTGCTGGTTGTTGGTTGTTGGTTGTTGATAATCCACCATTAAAACTCTGCTGGTTGGTTGTTGGTTGTTGGTTATCTGTTGGTTGTTGGTTAATCCAACCAATAATTCAACCATTCTGTTGGTTAATC
The DNA here is from genome assembly GCA_009767595.1 of Symbiodinium kawagutii. Lineage (NCBI taxonomy): Eukaryota > Dinophyceae > Suessiales > Symbiodiniaceae > Symbiodinium > Symbiodinium kawagutii. Next base: position 384,604 of record VSDK01004314.1, on the reverse strand, counting down.
TGTTAGTTGTTGGTTCAACCATTCTGTTGGTTATCAACCATTTGCTGGTTTGTTGGTTAATCATGGTTAATCATGGTTAATCAACCATTCTGTTGCTAGTTGTTGCTTCCACCACCCAACGACTCCGCCTGTGCCACGTCGCTCTTCAACTCCACCGTCTGCAGCTCACGGCCGGGCAGCCACCTGAGGCCGTGGCGGCTGCGCCGCGGTGAGGAAAGCGCCGTAACGAGCCATGGATGGTGAACTCATCGTTGATCGGTTGCGCATGGGTTGATCAGTTGGTTCTGAATGACCAGTTGGTTATGAATGATTAGTTGGTTAGTGGGTTGATCAGTTGGTTCGCCAGCTCAGAATGGGTATGAACCGATGATTACACTACAAAACAGTTGATGATGGTTGAAAGCGACAGTTTTATCAACAGCTGATTGTGCACAGTTTGGGCATTTTACACAACAGTTGCTGTTTGGTATTGATGTGAACACGGAGATGTACAAAATGTTCTCGACTGGTGACTACGCGGTCATACCCACCAAGTAACGTGATATTTCTATATGCTACTTGTCTCTTGAATTTGCAACACATATGAAAAGTTACAGGCGCAATGTATATTTCTATATATGTTCTGTATGTATATCATACTTATATCCGGGTACTTGCAACACGCAAAAGTGTATTGAATATACATATCATCGCAACAACCAACAATATGGGTGTGTCCAGCAGCAGCAATAACAACCAACAAATCAGCAATGTTGCAACTAACAACAAAAGCAACAGAGGCCAACAAGGCGGCAATAGCAAGCAACAATGCGGGCTTGATGATAGTTTTGATGATGATGATGATGATGATGATGATGATGATGATGATGATGAAATGAAAATGATGATGATGATGATGATGATGATGATGATGATGACGATGACGATGACGATGACGATGACGATGCCGATGCCGATGCCGATGACGACGACAACGACGACGACGACGACGATGATGATGGCCATGGTGATGGATGCCCATGCCTTTGCGATCCTTTGTATCCCAACGCTAGGGAGGCTCATCTTTGCTCAGTCCATGGTCGTGACTGTGGCTTGAAATCATCCAAAATTCCAAACGAAAGACTGCGAGTTCTGTCCATTTTTGGTGGCATGGTTGTGGACCACATCCCTTACTTTTGATGGGCTACCTCCGGCACCACTTGCATGTTTCCCTCAACAAAATCTCAAGCAAACACCACGTGAGCACCATCCAAACCAGGGGCGTCTCTGCAATTCCGCTTCGGTTGAGCACCGTCACGCCAGCATAAGCACTCTACATTCTGAACGCATCCAAACACAGGCTTCCCGACATCCCCCCAAGTTGAACACCACAATTTCAAACTGATTGAGGGTACCGGACTCTTTTGGAAAAGCCCCTGAGAATGTGACAAATGGTTGAACTCTGGAAATCAGAAAAAAAAAACAACGCCACCAACTGAGGAACAGCCTATCAATGATATCAACCAATATGATTGGAATTTTGGTAGCTTATCTCTTATCTGCAAAAACCAACCTCTATCAAGTACTACTATAGCCTAATCATCCTTGACCATCAGAAACCATCATTAAACAATCATTGACCATGATTGACCCTGAACTAAAAGCCATGATTGACCCTCAGCAACAATCAATTGTCCAGAAACATCATTTCACCACCATTTCTGAGCTTGCTTAGCCTATACCTCAACAAACTTCATGAACCCCTTACCCAGCACCGGGCAATCGTTCTCAGCTTCCAACAGTGCTAGCAGGTAGATGAAAGCCATGATGACGAGCGCCCAAAGACCTGATGAGAGTCCAACAACCGTTGCTTCCCCACGTGGCATGCAACACGGGGGCTGCGCTACCGTGCTTTAAATCAAATCATCCACAAGAAAAAGGGAGGATGATTGGCTCAAAGGCCAAATGGAGAGGTCCAGAAACAAGACAGCATTTGAGAAGGATCGCTTTTGCTGGGGACATCAAAATTTCTTTGAGGCACACCATCTACAAATCCAAATGATCAGTAAGAGCATAATTGCCGCTGCAAGTAGCTATGATAACCCTAGTCTTGGCACAGCTGCCAAGCTTTCAAACCTCCAAGCTGCACTGGCCGCTTTTTTTGCAACTCAAGGTCAACCATGAAACATATTAGTCAACCAACGATTTGTTGATAATTACTAGGGAACAAACATGTTTAAAACCACCAATTATCTTTGTCGCAAAATCCTAGCCAACCCACACCAGAAGACGGCACCTGCTGACAGCAGTCCTGGCACAGAATTGGATGAACATGCGTCAATCAAAGGCATGATTGAAACATATGGCCCAGGAACTGGTTCGTGGTTTGGGGCCTGAAGACCCTGTGAAAGGGATCATTGCTATGGGGTATCGTTCACCATGAGCTGAATGGGGAGGTCTCAAAATGACAGCAGATTCTCCCAGTTTGACATGGTCAAAATTCGGGCACTGTACCCTCCCACGGATTGACCTGGCATAGTGGGTCTCCATTGCGTTGATCATCTGCCGCAGAGAGCTTGACTTTGTTGTACGTCAACGAGGGATTAAGGTGTCGCTTTCATTGCACAGGTTTGGAAACGGCAGAGCAACAGGTATGGTTGATTTAATTGCACAGGTGTGCAGTTACAGGTCTTTATGGTCAAAAAGATGTCAGTAATCAACGTTAATTCCAGCAACGTGCCTTGGTTGCACTGTGTTGATGGACAATATCCGCCAGTTGGTAGGGATGACTCGAAGGTGTAAGTTGTGGCTGGAAACAGCACCATCATTCCTTCAAGCTGAGGACCAGACCAAATCCCGGCTACAGCTTACTAGTGATCAACCACGATCAACCATTGCGCAACCATCATTTGACCCATGATTCAACCATCCTCAAGGTGGAAGCAGTGGATTTTCATTCAGCATGAATAATCAAAGCTATGAAGCAATCATGGCTGGTAGCCAGTCTCGTTGTGAATTCCCAAAGAAGCTTGGCCCGGTCCACGGTCGGCTTCCTCTGGAATCCTTGGACGTTCCAGCTGGACTCACCATCGCGCACGGCCGTGCTTCTGTTTGACCTTGCAACAGCACCAAGGGGTGCAAGCCAGCAGCTGATTTGGGGGGTGACCCTGGAATCCAACAAAGTATAGCATTATTGGGTAATCAGCTTCATCCTCGGGGACCAAATGATCCTTGATCAGGTTGGTTTTCATAGTTCATGATGATTGTGGTTGATACTGGTTACTGTAATGATTCATAATGATGGCTTCTGGTGGTAGTGATTTGTCAGAGAGTTTTACACTTTGACAAGAAACCACTACGCTACCTACTTTGTTGAATGGTTTGACAGCGATTATTCAAATGTGCATTCAATGGAAACAACTGGATAGTTTCTCTGTTGATGTGAATCACAGGTTCAAGCCAGAATCCAATCATTGAGGGGTTGGTGAACACATCAAGGCCTGAAAGATTCTGGTCATTCCACAAGATTTCTCGCTTCTTGATAAGGCTTCCTGCAACATCAAATCATAACATCACTCCCAAGATGTTGACTTGCATGGGCGCAAATGTAAGAATAACATATACTACTTGGTGGTTTCAACCTCTCGGAAGAAACTGTTAATCAATCAACCTTTCCTTTTCCATGGCGCCACGCCCACTCGACAGAACAGAACAATCAACCAACAATTCCAAATTCCCGGGAAAATAAACTAAACGGTGTTTCAGACCATCAACCAGCCTTCTGTTGGTAATTATCGACGACAGTCAAAACATACATCAAGCATCACAAAGTCATATTTATCGAATCAATGCACAATTCTATGTGCGTTGTATCAGAAGCACTCACAACAACATAACAGCGCAAACAAGTCAATACTGCGGATCATGGATAGCAAAACTCTTGCGTGCACATAATCATACATTATTCATTCTTCGTTTTCGGTATGTGTGAATACGACTGTGTATACATAGAGAAGGTATAAACGCACTTCTGCACATCTAATCTTTCCAGCACTTTCTGTGGTGAATCAAAGTTAGAATGTTCTTTTTGACACGCAGTGTCATCCTCTTGCTGAGTGATGACCGTTGGAGCCATGGCTATCCCCAACATCGGGTGATTATGACACACCCAAGCCGTTACACAAAGCGAACTCTCATGGCCAAGTTGAAGATGGCTAAACTGCAACATGGAGCAGTTGCAGTCCATTTTGTACGGCCACACTTTGATTATCACTGCAGTTGGCACTGAGTCATTTTATCCTGTACCGTGAACATCCCTGATGAACAAAACACTGATTACTAGGGCTTGCAAATTGACTAAGAAGAGACAACAACATCGACAACGTGAACAACACAAATATCATAACACAATCATAAACTAGCAAAGTAGCTATCTTATAAAACAAATGTAAAACTACGTATGTAAGCAGCCACATTTTGCAAAACAATGATAAGCAATTCAAATACATTTTTTTCTACATCCATGATGTTCACCTTTCCAGCTCTTGAGGGATGCTCCGTCCCAAGTTTACCCCACGGCACCAGAAAGGGGCGTGACCATGTCCTCTTTGGGTGAAGGTCCTGGTTGCAACAGCTTGGGAACCAAGGGATGGCCAGTGATGAATGATGAAGTGATGCTACTGATTTCAAACGCCATCTGGCAGTCCCTAACCTGGAAGCTAAAAAATAACCATTTTGATAAGTAAAGTATAAACCCAGCAAAAATGGTGGATTTTCCACTTCCAGGTCAGTTCGCCACAGAGTATTTCTTGCATATTATGATGCTTACAATTGACGAGATTCACAATTGATCCTCAAAACCAGGTTGATACTATCATGGTTTGTCATCTCTCATCATGGTCGGTCATGGATGAGAAAGGCATCCGCACAGGTACCAACCATTATCGTTACAGGTCGTCGCTGTGAACCTCCATGTGCTCTGGGCATCAACGCTGGAGCTGGCCAACTGGAGTGTGGCTAGGGGTCAAAAACCCAGGTGCGGCGAACATCTCCTGACCAAACTCGTCGTTGTTGGGACGCAAATCTATCCATTCTTAGGACACTCGTGTTCACCTAACCATCTGTTGGTTGCTTCCTATTGACAGCCACATGGCGAAAATCTGGCGAAAATCTGGTGACCCTGGACACATCCATCGAGGGTGATTAGAATTTCACCATAGATGATGATGGTATCCTACCCGCTAAATAACGTGGTACCCATAGATAACGCGGCATACAGTTCCAAATCCTCTTCTAGACCTGACTTGTCATGGGCCACTGTAAGCGGGGTAGTGGTTATTGGCTGTCAATTACAATATCTTATGATCTTGGATTAAGTAGCATAGTGACGTAGTGTATATAATACATACACAGGTACATCTGCACATGATATGCATATTCCCATGGCAATTATTGCTCATCTTGTCGTTTTCCCAGATTGATGGTACCTGGGTGGCGAGAACATCCCTGACTCCTTGGCACAGCTTCACCAGGTAATCGGCCAATAGCTGGTTGAGTGACATGCACAAGAATCCATTGCCAGCCATCATGTTTCAACCAGCTATTAGTGGCACTAATTCTATATAACTTCCATGACTATAAGCATCATTGTTCACAGTCAACTAAACATTGTCAACTTGTCAAGTTGCTCCGATTTCCTCAGGACCAACCAATCATCAGGCATGATCCGTCAGCAAAACCCTCAGAATCAGCAAAAAAAACGATTTGTAAAAACATCATTTCAGCTGGTTTATAGACACGAAATCAACCATAACCATGATCAACCAATCATGAGGCATGATCAGCCTTCTTCTAAATAGTCGATGCCATCGGCAAAAACCTCAGAATCGCCCTCCAGGCCAGCTCCGCTGCTGGGATTTCGGCCTTCACCGCTGGCGGTCCCGGGCCGCCCGTCATCTTCCGCGTTGCCGCGGTCGGGCGTGGCGCCGCGCGTCTTTGAGGAGGCAGCAGCCTTTCGCAAAGAGGAGATGTGCATCACATCCATTCCAATCATCAAGCTTTACCGGGAGATGTATCAAGATGTATCAACAACATCATCGTCTACAGGGTCTACTGCAGTCTACTGGGTTCAAAAGTTTTACTTCGGTAAGTGAAAGCCCAGGTTTGGTGGTTATTAGGGTACGATGTAGCAACTATATCTGGCGAGCAGTGGTTATGGAAGCCATCGGGCACCAGGGACCCTTACAACGATGAAGCATCTAGCACTCGTGGATTCTCCACTACTGCTTCCTTACCAAATATAAATGTTGATGAGCCCGATAAACCCTAACAACAAGGATATATATAGCAAATCCACAAAGAGGATACCCTGACCAGATTGATCAAGCCAATTTTGATGCCCAAGTCACCATCATTGCTCAGGGGCTCTATTCCCACCTGGGACATGCACACAGAACTAGGCCTTGCATCCCACGCATCAAAAGCTTTAACATTGACTCTATTGCCTCAATGCACACTAGCGAACTGTACATATACACACCCACATCGGCATGTGTGCGCATATGCACATACTTCAACTGTATGAATATATTTTATACACATACAATCTACATACAATACAATGTCAAGTACTTTAGAATGTGCTTTACTGTGCTGCAAAGTATGTGTGCACTTGCACATACTTGTATGAATCCAGTATGTATACACAAATGCATGTACGCGTACAGCACCATTTACATGATGCCTATGTCTGTGTAGATCTTACACACATGCAACTCTGCATACTAACAAAAAACAAACATGCCAATAAACACACACACACAAATACAAGTCAACAACCCCGGTATCCACAACTATAGAACCGTGTAATGTTCAAATAAACACACCAACAAGCAAGATTCATGCTGAGACCATCTACAATATTATATCTACAACATACAAAAACACATATAATCCTCCTAAAGAACATTTCCAGTGAAACGCACATATACATCTATAATCAAAGATTATACACATAGCCCATAGCATTCATAATATTCATAATCAAACATCATACCTTTGTATATATGTGAATACACCATCAAACATCATACCATGTCGAATCCCCATCCTTCACCACTATTAACTATTAACAATTATTAGCAATTATTAAGCTTTGTTAACCCCTCTTATTAATTAACGGTTATTAACCCTTCATTGATCAACAAAAAAGTTGTGTTTTCACCATATTGTTAATCAAGCCTTATTATTAAGCATTATTAAGCATTATTAACCACTAACCATTAATAGCCATTGATCATTCACCTTTACGAAGCCTTGGTCAGCCTTCTTGACCAGTCATTCACCATTGGTTCACTACTCCTTCCGTTGTTCACCTCTCCCTCTCCGCACCTGGAAAGGCGAGGACTGGCGGCCCAGCTGCAGCTCCAACTGGGCGATGCGCTGCTCGGCCTCGTGGAGGCCACGCAGCAGGTCCTTGTTCGCCTGCTTCAGCCTGAGCTGCTGAGATCTGCTGAGATCTGATGAGTTGGTTCAGGGCCTGGTCAGCTTGGCACATGCTGAAACTGGGGATTGCCTGAGATCTGCTGAGACTTGGTGGATGAGTTGGTTTGGTGAGCTGAGTAGCAAATGACCAGTTGAGAGTTCTTTGCTGCATTATTAACAGCCACCAGCTTGTGGCTGTCCTAAAGAAATTCCTTTCAAACCAGCACCATCCATTCACCATCTTTACATCATGAATGATCCTCCTATAGTCGTCATTGACCACTTATTGTTGGACCATTTTTTCCTCTGAAGACTATGGACCTGCACTCCAGCCCAGCTCCCGCGCCTCTTCAGCTTGTCTTGTGTGGACGCATGCACTGCCTGGCTCCCGTGGCAAGCAACAACAAGGTACCAACATATGTGACACCGTGTGTGGTACGCATATAATGATGGTCAACTTGCTACGTGGTTTCTAGATCCCTAGATGGCTCATATCATCTATTCCGTATTCCTGTCAATTCTGCATGTCTTTTGTCGTTTCTCCCACCAACAAATTCGGGGAATGCAGTGAGTCAATGATTCGGTGATGAATGTAAGTGCAAGCAACCAAAAGAACGGCTACATGTTTCCGCAACCAAACAAAGCCTGGGTGATTGCAACAATGGAAAGATCGTAGCAACAAACGGTGATATGGAAAACTTAAGAAATTGGTAGCGCGCAATATAAACGGTGTTACCCCTACACTAAGACTACGACATACCATGACGAAGTTTTTGTGGTTCTAGTAGAAGAAACAAACTCATGAAGAAAGTCACCTGATGAATGGTAGGGATTGGCCACTATGAGCCAGAATCCCAATTTCAGAAGTGCATGTATAATATGTCAAAGAGACCTAAATTTGGCAGGAACTTGTCTCGAGAAGTCATGGCTTTGCTACTTGTTGGTTCCGCAAATGAAACATGTCTTGACCTGGCTTAACGAGCTCTTGAGGGAGGCTTACCGTCTATAGCAGTTGGCTTGGTAAGCAAATAAGGTCTGGCTGATGATGAGAAGTGTCAACGACCGAAGTTGAATGTCTATGCTTTGAACATCTTTTAATTGACCATGGTTTCCCATGACAAGTGTTGCGAGAACAGAGCAATCTAGGTACAGCATAGCATCATGATCGGGGACCACTGCAGAACTCTGAGAAATCTTCATAGAAATGGGTGTTTCCATGATGTGTTTCCTGAATCAGAGGTACTGCTACCTACCACCAATTCACTTGCTTCTTTTGCTGAACATAAGATCATCTTGGGCATGGGAAGCAGGCAACCACATGCAAACAGATTCAATCGAAAATTTCCTCCCAGGCATGGTGAACTGTTGAGGGTTCACCTGTTTTTCTGAGGAGGTCTATGTTTTCCAACAAGCAATGTAAAACATGGTGAAGTCGACTCAAACTGGTTGCTTAAGAGTCGAGAGATTCTGCAGATTCCCATAGTCTATCCTGATGCTAAAAAAACATACATCAGGTAGTACAATCTGGTAGCGCCTTCTGATGGCTTGGGTCACAGCTTACTTGGCTCCAAAAGAAAATTCCTTCAGGTGCGGCATTCATGTGAGTGGCACAGGCTGCCTCAATTCGACTATTCGTTGGTGGCTTCTCCGAACATGATGGTTGAGGCATATGCTACCCTAATAGTACTTGTTGAATGATTCAACAACCACCATCAACCACCCGAGCAATCAGCGAATGACAATTGATTGACAAACAACCAGCATTTACTCTGCCAGTTAGTCGCAGTTGGGTTACCCTCTGCTAACATGCAACCGCAACTACTACTGTTTATCATTTGGAGATGGCAGAACAGCCGTGTCAGCTGTTGCTGTTGTTGTCACCTTCTGTGGATGTGCATCCTCAGTGAGCAACCGTTGATTCACCATGGTCTTAGGGGTTCGTTCAGCCACCTCATAGGGCTCAGTTCACCATGGATATGCCAGCTACCCCAGCTGCACATCCAGCGGCCACGAACCGCGGGCGTCGCGCCTGCTTCTCAAAGAGATCCGTCTGAAGAATCGCCGCAGCCTCCTCAAAGGATCGTCCTGAGGCACAAAGGACAACCATGGGCACACCGAGCTCCAGCTACAAGCAGTCACAACAAGCAGCCACAACCAGCTTCGAACCACCTATAGCTAAGTGTAGCCTGCGATAACCAGGCGTAAGAAAACAAGCAGCGAGAAGGGTCCTTATGAAACAACCAAATTTTGAAACTTCTTCTAGAGATGTGCAGCCCATAACAAGCAGCCAAAAGAACAATGACAACAACATCCGCAACAAGAACAACCACAACCACCAACACAACTACCAGCAGCAGCAGCAACAACACCAACACAACCACAAACGCAACAACAAAGACTATGAGAACAGCAACACAACCAGCAACAACGAAGAGTTTTAGTGCCGGCTTCCAGTAATTTCACATGGCAACCAAGCATGGACAACACTTGTAACTTGGTTGCCTCAGTTGACTGCACTCTCCAATGAAGTGCTGGGGTTGGATTGCGCGGTACGAGCCAGAACCTCCAAATAGTTCATTCAGTGAGTGCCAACAGGAGGCTAGATGGCAGTTAAGACGAATCACATTCATCAAACTTGGTCTGAGGCTGAGTGCATCAAGCAAATGAAGCCATACTAACTGACTTGGTCTCAGGGATGGTACCAGAATTCCAGTTGTCTCATGATGTTAAGACACGAGACAATAATCGCCGCATTTTAGACGGCGACAATGGTAAACACATGTGAGTATCAAACAGCGCACTACTGAAGAGATCGAAATTGATATGATGTTTTTCTCTCGGAAACCCAGCAACCTTGGGGGAGAACCGGGTGATCATTTTGGGCCACAGCCATGACCTCAAAAAGGTTCATCAATTCCTTTTAAGCGGCCGAATGTGCAGGCTTCAAAAGGTACAGCATCACGTTGACAAACATATCCAAACCACTGCTAGTGGGTTTTATACTATATGCTAGGCGTTTATTGGTAAAATCACATATACATGCAAAATTGATTGGTGAATAAACGACCTGGTGTATCTATGGTAGCTAATACTTAGATTGTACACCCGCCACAATAATTGGTTTATAACAATGATCAGCCAAGATCATACTGCCTGGTTTATCTACTAAACGCTATTCAACCGTTATTCTTCAATCATCATCACTCACCATTGTTATAAATCATCAAAATAGATTATGATTACATCCATCATGAATTATATGCCTGTGGGTCAATACCCTGTACGAGTACCCCTAGTGAATATCCCGTAAATAACCAAAGGAGTCCTTGATGGGCTGTTCACCTACAAGGTGGACCCCCCAGTTTTAAGTTGATTAATAAGCCATTTAACTATAGTTATATCTTCCATAACTGGTAGTTACCCTAGTTATAAGCCAACTTAGCTAAGTAAGGGGGCCCACCTTGTACCTATTTCTTGGAGGGTTCGTTTTGACGCCGCCGGCGTCCTGCCATCTGCTCGCGCTTGAGCTCAGGCCGATGAGCGAGATAGGCCTCACAGTCGTGCGCCTTTAAAGAATTTCGAATTGATTGGCTCATGATGGCTACTGGTTGGTGGTTGAACCACCCCTATGAAAATATGCTTGTCAACAAACTATTTGTTATTGATTACTAGTGAAAATAAAGAACGTTTAAAACCACCAGCCAGGTAAGAATTTCCAATGATAAGAGTAGTTGATGGTGGCTAAGAATGGCTAATGGGGGAATGATTTATGCTGACAATGGTTTTTATCGTCAAGAAGGGTTACTGATCACGTTTAAGAAGAGCTAGCATGAGAGCTACAATTAGGAGACGATGATTTCTGATCATCTTTGTTTACACATAGCTAATCCCTTGCATAGTTTAGGTCAGACCCACCTCAATGTATCGGGTGAAAGAAATAATCTTGAAACATAATCTTAATACATGAGCAGCGCAGTGTCACCACCACCACCACCACGACCACCACCACCACCACCACCAGCAACAACAACAATCAAGGAAACAGCAACAGCAGCGGCAACAACACCAACAGGTTCGTCAAACCCCAACAAGAACGGAACAACAGTGATTTTGCTTTGTCAATCTTGGCAATCGTAGGACCTTGGGAAACAACAAGGGCCAAGCAACTATCACAAACTATAGTTGAGCTATTCGGTGCGATACTCAGGTAATATGATTGTGACACCACTGACTCATGTACGTTGACTCACCGGACTCCAACCCAAAAGAAGTACTTGGGGCCCCTATCATGACAAGGTGCCCGTGAAACCTCTCTGCAACATGCGTATCGGGGAAAGGGCTGTGAAGGAAATACTCTGAGGAGCGTCCGGGATCCACGTCATACCGGCTGGTTTCTTATCCCTTCCATGAAGCCATGTAGCCCATGATGAGAATGATTCGCAAAGTGTCTGCAAAGCTGACGAGTGTAGATGCGTATCATTCGTTGGACACCCGTGACTTGTAGCTTGAATCAATGGGTTTATCATCAACATCGGCAGGTCCAGGTCTAGATTCAACGCTTCGGGCCCAGTCAATCCCTGTCCATCCTCAGCTTTCACCATGCACCTCGATGGCTCTTTGCAAAGCGACCAAGGGCATCAGGGTGGCTGAGGGCAAATCCTGCCTGGAAGCGAGCGTCAGCTGCAAAGTCGGTGCTCAATGCATGTTCATGATCAATATACAGTAGATTAAATGCTAAACATACAGCTTAAACTTAATAGTAATCAACCAATCATGATTTCGCATGGCATTACATGGCCATCGTAAATTTAGTGGTGAAACAACTTCCGCCAAAATCATGGTTCGAAGTGATACTTGATATCGCCAAGATCAGGGTGGCTGGTGAACCATCCATGGGAACAGCAGCCACGTTCTCCAAAAGATATCAACCCCGGGTGGAATTTCTACTTATCAATCCAAAAACATGCCCAGTTTTTTGAAGAAAAGTAGAAACATGGTGGAAAAACTGGGCACCAGGTTTCAACGGCAATGACAACCAAGGTTGAGCCTTTCTGATCCATTTCGGCAACTGCACACAGCACCAGAAGGTTCAGGGGTCACGCCCGTGGGCTGCACCCCCAGGCTTCCGCGCCCTGTGATGGGCGAGGTGATGCGATGCCCTTGCTGCCGCCGTTCGCGAAACCACCTGGTGCCGCGATCCGGCGATGCCGCGATGCCTTTCTTCTTAGGGCAAGGATGGTGTACAGAGTCGGCTCCACGAATGGGTGCTGCGTTCACAACTTGCTACGACTCCAAAAGGGATCATGGTACATCACCCGCCAGGAGGTCACTGCCAGTACCAGTACTGACCACAACCATGTTCTGTTACATCAACGTGTTTACACTTCTTGGGAAATACCAATGTGAATCAAACTTCCAACTAGCAGCTAGCAGTTGTGTGACCACTATTGTTGGGTACGGTATTATCCTATCTAATTGGCCATGAAAGCAGCTAGCTTGGTTACTAAGCCCTATTCTTTTATTAAACATTATCAGTTGTTGCTTATCATCCCCCTATTCTCAACCATTATCAATGGTTACAACCCTTATAAATCCCTAAAAATCCCTATAAAGCCATGATCTTTGAGCGTACTATCAACAACCAGCAACCACAGGCGCCACACCATCCCTCCACCAGGGAACTGCCCCAGCCGGCGCCGCCATGCGCCTCTCGATGTAACTGCGCTCGTAGACGGAGCCATCCACTGTGGCGACGGGATCGACCTTCGCGGCGGCGTCCCATGGACGATATTAAGAACCATCATTGACATGCCTCATTGACCATTTATCAATGGTTGATATTTGTCTCTATATATACACATTGTATTATATAGTGGATAAGTATTGCTCAATATATATATATATATATGTATCTAATAAATATATGATGGATGATAATTATGTCAACCAGTATGCTTAAGCATCATAAATGGTTGATCATCATACTGGGATCTCATAAATCAAATGGTCAATCAGTACTTGTAACGATTTCGTGCTGATTAACCATGATAGACAAATTTCTTTGTAAGTTAATGGACCCTGTAGCCGTGATGAACCTTCACTGTTACCCACCATCTGACAATCTTCACTGTTCCCCACCATCGTTGATATTGCTTCATCATTGCCAACCATGCCATTAAAGTAACTATCATCAAACCACCGTCATACTGTAGTATCATTTATCAAGAAAACACTCGGCATCGAACAGATTTGGCTGCGGGTCAAAACCCTTAGTCCCCCTGGTTCCCCTACTATTAGCCATTGTTTTCCCTATGAATTTGTTGGTGGAAATCCCCCAGTTGGTTGATGAACTGCTTGACCCATAGCCATTTGATGATCTTTCGATTTTGGTCATGGCCAAGCATCTGGGGTGCCACGTGGCTGCGATGATGGCTACCCGGTACCAAATCCTTCCATGCAGCCACCCCTGGGCCCCCTGCCATGATCGCAGCGGAGATGGGGCAAACCTGTGGATGAAACGGGGCCGACATGCCGCGCTGAGCACGAAAAAAACGGTGATCACCTGACAACTTGAAATAGTCCATCCTATGGTTCTGAAGCATGCTGAATCATCACTGCTAGTCCAAAATATGTCTGATGGTCTTGGAATGTGATGATTGCTTTATCGTTGAGCCAGTTCCTTGGGTGCAACACCTGCAATTTTCCTCATGCTTGGTCAGGACTTGCCCAAGCCCTCGAGATAAGCCACATTGGGTATGGACCGGACATCCACCAAATGTGCGGATGATAGTCTTGACTAAATTGCAACATCAGACCCACCCAAATCATACAATCTCATGTGTTCGTGTATCGTTGGTGTTTCCTTTCATGAATTTGCCATTGCTAAGCGCTAACGAGCCATTACAGTAACTGATTAACAAGTGATAATAGCCGTTACCGAGCCACTAATCAACCGCGAGGAACCAGTATGAGCCATTACCTATTCAACCAATCATTAAGCACCACTTACCCATGATGTGCCATTACTTCATAGTGTCTCGGTGATTGACAGTTTTCTTCGTCACTGCAAGGCCGGCAACATTGCTTGGGAGTCTGACAAAGCTGTCCGGCACGGGCATGAGGCGAACGGCATGGTCCTCAAGGCGCATCAGGTTACGGTCATCGAAAGAAAGGCGGGGCTGGTGGTACACCAAGCCAACTCATTGCAAAAAATATCTAGATAGGGATTCATCTAAATTGGATAAGTAATTGGAGAAATTGATAACCCCCTACATTGAATGACCACAAGTTCGTAGTAAACTGGCTCTATCAACTTGAGCTCTGAACCATGGGTAGTTGTGGCCATACATGGCTACTACCATGTTGCCCTCAGCTTCATCGCTTAACCTCCTTGGCGCCCCAGATGTTCGGAGAATCATCAGCCAACCGACCACCAACCATGATTCATTGGCTCAAAAAGTCGAACATAATCAACCGTGACCATATGAATAAGCATGGATAGCCAATCATTCTTAAACACATGTTGAATTATCCAGACATACTGCTAATGATCGGATGAAATTGGATAAGCAACTAACCATGACCATAGTCATTCAATAGCATTTCTAATCAACAACCAACCATACTCACTGGTAGTTTCTCAAAATAGGGGACCCCCTGAATCATGCAATATGAATCAGTTACAGTGATGAAACCAACCATTTTTAGGGGTCCTCTATTTGGAGAAACCACCATATTTGTTTAGGCCTTATTTTTGCTTATGGTCCCGTCCCCTCTTGTTAAGCATTATCAATTTGTTATAACCCTTATAAATCTCTATAACTTCCTACAAATCCCTGGTTACAACCCCTATACATCCCTATAAATGACTATAAATCCACTCGGAGAACCGGCGCAACCAGCAAAGACGCTCCGCTCCTCGTCCAAGATGTCTGCTTCCAAACTAAAGCAGCGCGCAGCGCCCTCGCCCCAATGCTCGCCGTACCTCGTCTCACAAAAATGTTACCGTTGGTGGTTTAGCGACGTTGGTGGTCTGGTTGGTGGTTGAATCAACCCCCGTGAAAGATATGCTTGTCAACCAACAAATCATTTGTTAATACTAGGGAAAAGAAAACATGTCTAATTCCACCAGCCAGTGGTGGAAAATTCGTTACCCAGCACACTGCAGTAGCAATAGCGCATGCGAATCAATTTCTCAATGGGACGTTCCACGGTTCAGTTTCCAAGCATACAATCAGAGTGGACATGTTCAGTGTAAAATGAATGTGGTCAATGCAATAGAAAGACCGTCATCATCGTGGTTCACAATAGATCTCACACCGATCATCCCAATTGAATTCTGTTCTTGTGGGTGATGATTATGCTGCAGGCAACATATTTGTTTTTTTAAAACCAGTATTCTTCATTGTTAAAGCTCGTAGGGTGTTCAATTAACAAATGTAGCACAGTCATGAGGTCAAAAGGTGTCTAAGCAATGTAGCTCAGATTTGCTCGTCGGCCTGGTGTACCCTGAAGGCTTGGATCCAAGGAACTGTGCATGTCGTGAAGGTGCACCTTCCATTCCAACGACCTAAGGCGAGGCG
This sequence comes from Symbiodinium kawagutii, assembly GCA_009767595.1. NCBI lineage: Eukaryota > Dinophyceae > Suessiales > Symbiodiniaceae > Symbiodinium > Symbiodinium kawagutii. Next base: position 368,561 of record VSDK01004314.1, on the reverse strand, counting down.
TACTGCATGTGCGACATCATGACCCTGCACCCACCACATCAACGGTGCAAGATCGTTTTCTGCTAAACGCGTGAAACCCTTCATTTTTGGAAGTTCTTGGTCATTTTTAATTAATCATCTGTGGCTCATGGACAGGGCATGTGCCACCGCCAACCACGGCCATTGGCAGCCTCTGCCACCTATTTCGCACCACGTTTTAAGCTGAAATCGATGTTCGACCAAAAAACAAATTAAGCAGGTTGATGATCATCCATGATCATCCCTAGCTATACCTAGTCAAGTATGGCATTGCTGAATAGAAACATCTCCAGCAACCTATGGCTAGCGTTGGCTAGCCATTGTTGGTCATCCCACCTGAGGCTGAACCGGGGGAGTCACAGTCAGCTCATGGCTTCAACGGTGTGCGACGACTCGTAATGGAACCGTTGTTGTGACCTGTTTCCGCGGGTCGAGATTTAACATGGATAGCTTCACGGAGATATTTCATAGCACCAGATTCACCAAGAAAGAACAACACATGATGTGATCTTGATAGCTTCCATAGTTTTTTTCCCAACAACATGCGTTTTCGCCTTTGGTGAATGATGAGTGGGTTGGGGTTGGGAGGTCAGGCGGCTTCAGGGCGCCTGGGTTGAACAAATGCTGGTGGCGAAATTTGGTAGCGATGTTCGAGCCATGATGGAATTTTCAAAGCCATAATAAGCCAATCCCATGACAGGCCGCCATATTCTTCCAAATCTTTGGGGATACGTTTTGGAGCTTGCATCCTACAGCAACACTTTCCAGCTTCCAGCGATTTTGCTGTTTGAGCTGACCGATGCTGCAGTGAATCAAGTGCCATGAACTTGCGAAGTCAGTTGGTTGCACTAAGGGGAGGGGAACGGCTCATCATGAGCCATGGGCATCGTAGCCCTCATCAACAGTGCTCATGAATTTTGAATACTGTCCATATACTGTAAAAAAATCTATCGTACAAAAACTCTACATGTATGTATGCATCTTCCCCCTGCTTAGTTAAGAATTTGAGGGACCCTCACTTCGGGGACGAAATTCTTAATAATAATCCAGTTAATGCTGCTGCCAGTGCAGCTGGAAGACAGACCTGGAAGACCCTGGGGTGAGTCGAGCCCCCAACCCTCAGAAAACAAAAAAAAACTTTTCAGGCCGCGAAAAAATTTTTTCGGTTTTTCATTCCTCAGCCATGAACCTCCCCCAAAAGCTTCTCCCAGGCTCCAGAACCAGCGAGATTTGCATCCTGCAGCCTCTGCACCCAAAGAAAACCCCAAACAGAACAGACCTAGAAGACCCTGGGGGGAGTCGAGCCCCCAACCCTCAGAAAACAAAAAAAAACTTTTCAGGCCGCGAAAAATTTTTTTCGTTTTTTCATTCCTCAGCCATGACCCTCCCCCAAAAGCTTCTCCCAGGCTCCAGAACCAGCGGGGTTTGCATCCTGCAGCCTCTGCGCCCAAAGAAAGCCCCAAACAGAACAGACCTGGAAGACCCTGGGGGGAGTCGAGCCCCCAACCCTCAGAAAACAAAAAAAAAAATTCAGGCCGCGAATTTTTTTTGTCATTTTTCCATTCCTCAGCCATGAACCTCCCCCAAAAGCTTGTCCCAGGCTCCAGAACCAGCGGGGTTTGCATCCCGCAGTTTCTGCACCCAAACAAAGCCCCAAACAGAACAGACCTGGAAGACCCTGGGGGAGTCGAGCCCCCAACCCTCAGAACAAAAAAAAAAATTCAGGCCGCGAATTTTTTTTTCGTTTTTTCATTTCTCAGCCATGAACCTCCCCCAAAAGCTTCTCCCAGGCTCCAGAACCAGCGGGGTTTGCATCCTGCAGCCTCTGCACCCAAAGAAAGCCCCAAACAGAACAGACTTGGAAGACCCTGGGGGGAGTCGAGCCCCCAACCGTCAGAAAACAAAACAAAAATTCAGGCCGCGAAAGGTTTTTTTTCGTTTTCTCACTCCTCAGCCATGAACCTCCTCCAAAAGCTTCTCCCGGGCTCCAGAACCAGCGGGGTTTGCATCCTGCAGCGTCTGCACCCAAAGAAAGCCCCAAACAGAACAGACCTGGAAGACCCTGGGGGGAGTCGAGCCCCAACCCTCAGAAAACAAAAAAAAAATTCAGGCCGCGAATTTTTTTTGTTTTTTCATTCCTCAGCCATGAACCTCCCCCAAAAGCTTCTCCCAGGCTCCAGAACCAGCGGGGTTTGCATCCTGCAGCCTCTGCGCCCAAAGAAAGCCCCAAACAGAACAGACCTGGAAGACCTGTGGGGGGAGTCGAGCCCCCAACCCTCAGAAAACAAAAAAAATCTTTTCAGGCCGCGAAAAGTTTTTGTTTCGTTTTTTCATTCCTCAGCCATGAACCTCCCCCAAAGCTTCTCCCAGGCTCCAGAACCAGCGGGGTTTGCATCCTGCAGCCTCTGTGCGCCCAAAGAAAGCCCCAAACAGAAGGTTACCGACGCTTATGTAAACAAGAATCTGTTAAGAATTTAAGGGACCCTCAACACATGATGTTGCAAAATCCAGCGCTATTTAAATTAAGAATCTGAGGGACCCTGGGCAAACAAAATGGGATTGTTGTATAGCACATGCACTGTATGATTTCTTTATTGTCACCGCTGACAAGAAAGTGGATTGATATACTTTATATTCTCATTAGCTTTAAGGGTTGATACTGTAATGCAAACATTTTACCATAGGCACGGGTGTTTGGAACAGAAACTGGTCCGGTCAATTGTCGGGGTAATATTCAACATGACGCAAACGTTCAACATGACGATGCTCTGAAACGCAAATATGTGACTCAAACAGAGCATGCATTCCGGAAACCAATGCATTCTTTTTGAAAATTCATGGTAATTCAGAGGGCCGTTCGTGGGGACATAACCATTCATGCCTGGCAATGCGGGCGGTGGCTTGGGATTGGTTTGATATGCTAGGAACACCCAAGTAGATGTGCTTCCAAATCTCTGCTGCATCAGAAATTGGTCAAAATAGCGGGAGGTAGTCCAGGTAGACAAAGGCCCATGATCTGAGAAAAAAATCCAGGAATGGGCATTGACCCTTCATAGTCACTCTGCGTTGCATCAACGCATTGTACTGATTCAGTTGGTCAGTTGCAAATTTGATCGATGGCTGGGCCGTTTTCACATGGCCTCACTGTCCATGGCCAACAAGGTTTGCTTGCCGTCAGTGTTCATGTCACAATTACAATAAGTAATCAATGCCATTTGTTGGTCAAAGTAAAATTCAGTTAGCTGATGATTTCCTGACGGCTAATACTAGGGATATGCCCATAAATGACCTATCACAACGAGCCTCTTGTGATTCGGCTTGGGAAACAGAAACAGGAACACAGCGTTTGCCAGCAATATCCAAAACGACCAGTTGCAGAAACCTGGTTGCGTCAGTGCTTTGGTCCCGCCATGCTATGGTGCCGAGCTTGGGTCGAAGAGAAGCCGACCAAGACTGCGCAGCAAATCATTCAAACTTCTGTTCAACCAAACAGGCACACCAATGACACCATGGGAAAAGGGTGCGATCAAATGAGTTCCACCGGCCCACCCGTTGCGGTTGATATATTCCTATGGTTGTTGGCAATATCACATTCTATTGCCGTCATAAAACAAACATAACCAACCCACAACAGCAAGCAACCTATCCACGCCGAGAATGGCTGGACAACCAGGACCCCAGGGCCACGAACAGCGCGCACTTGTTGGACACAAAAAAGGTTGTGATCCTACACATATGGTGGTTTCTCAAAATAGGGGACCCCAAAAATGGTTGATTTATCGCTATGAATGACTATTAAAGGATGACTTGGGGGTCCCCCTATTTTGAGAAACACCTACACATATCCTAGCAAAATAATGAACGTTTGACGAAACCATACGCAACCTCAGAACTAAGGTGCTGTCCATGCGTGGTGTACCCCAGCATTCCCAGACCTAGACGAGTTCAATCACGCCTGCCGTGGTGGTGTGTCTTTGAATGCCGAACGGAACCGAAGCATAAACGGAATGGAGGAATCCAGCAGCCACTATTACACATAATCAATCAGTATAAGCCATGAATGAACCACTAATTAACGATGATCAACCAGTATTGACAACTATAACTAGAGGTAAATCAATGGTAAACTAACTTATCAATGAACCATTGATGAACCATTGACCATTGAAATTCACCATCCTTCACTGCACATCCGCCCCAATCATTTTGCTATCGCTGAGTTCGATCGGTGTGGCCTAGGTGCGGCAGGTGCTGGTACCCGGTTCGCTGTTCACATCTCGAAGCACGGTTCGCTTGCTGCTGATTGGGATGTTCACTTACCAATGTCACGAGTGGATGGGTATGACTACCACATTACCATGACCAATATCACCATGTTGATATCAATGCTTATCTATGCTGGGCAACGTGCAACAATAGTTGCGTGTACCGTTCATCATATATTATGTACCGCATGTAGAAACGATGTGATGAATGTGCCAAATGTAACCAAGAATGGGTGGGGATATAACGATGTGCAAGGGATTGATTTACAATATATAGCTTAATTAAATATATGACATTCAATCATCTGTCAAACATGGACGACAGCAACACCAACAAAACCCACAACAACGACAAGGACAAACACATGACATATGCAAACATCAATTATCAAGCAGTATAAAAGACATGGCCTAACCCAGGCACATGGTTGGTGTATCCCGTTCTCAAACTAGTCATCTTGTTCTTAATATTTGGACATGCTTGGTATTTGTCTCACCAGCTCGATTTCTCATTGACAGAACATGGAAACCTTGACAACTGTAGATATGGCGACTCCGAGAATCAAAATGGTTGGCGATTAGTTGGTACAATCAAACAGGAATCACAATAAGGCTCGACTTCCGTCATGTATTGGCCAATTATGCTCTATTCCGTGGCTCAGCTCGAAGTTCTTGTTGATGCTGGTGTTCAAATTCAAGCAGAAATGTTGAATGGCTTGTCCCTATCAACAAGTGTCAACTTTGATGGTTTCGGGGACCTATTTGTGGATATACCGTCTACCGACAAAGGAATGTGCCTCCCTCAAACATCTGGCACAACAGGACACCAATTTCAAACCATCCAATCCCGGGAGTAGTGGCTTCATCAATCGTGGTTTTTGAGGCACTCCTTTGAGATGTTGAGAATGGTTCATTTGCGGGCTTAATCACCAAGAAGGACCATAAACAAGCAACAACGTACCAAAAAAGATCCCCCTGGTAAGAATCATGGATTCAATGGATTCATGGTATGCCACTGGTATAGCTGCTCGAAATGATGCAACACTGCCATGGGTTTACTGAATGAATCATTGGTGATGATGATATTGTTGTTGATGATGATGATGATGATACTGAGGATGAGGATGCGTAGCAATGATCAATAGACCAGCTGATTTGTTGGTTGACCAAGGCTAATGATGCTTGATCATTGCTTCAGAGCTGTGCGCTGTATCGTCGAATGTGGTCATGAAGGGTTATAGTAGTTTGTGAGGGCCATAGCCATAGCTATATACATATGGGTGTTTCTCCAGTTTGGGAACCCCAAAAATGGTTGGGTTGCTTAAAAATGATTCATATTGCAAGATTTGAGGGTACTCCTATTTTGAGACACCACTATAGCTGTAATGTACAGTAATTGGTGGATAATGATTGATACTTATTGATACAGGTTGAAAGGAACACCACCAAGCAACACTCTCAAAAGTTCTGACTGCCCTGATGACCACCAAGTTCCGCGCCATTTCGCACAAAGCCTGGACACAGCTTTCAGGATACAACGGTGGTGAGATCCAGCCATCCAAAAATGATAATCTTAATGTTGAATGGCAAAAACGGGTGCAATACAGTATGGTGAAATATTGGTGCCATCATTATCATTTCAGGAAACACCTGCATCTGTTTTTTCTTGTGAACTCGCTGCATGGAAAATCCTGATGGATGACTCTGCAATCAGGTTCGCCACCTCGGGATTGGTTGTGCTTGTTGCATGGCTTGAATTTTAGACGTGAGAAATCAATAATGAATGTTGTGTTCAGGTAAACTTGAAACGGAGTAGGTTTCCCTTCTCTGACCCATCCTAAACTTCATCCCTGCAAGCACCGGTTGAGTTTTGGATTTTCAAAATGAAGTCATGTTGCGCATCCAGCGAGTGGTTTATTACCAATCTTGCTATGTTCATACATGGGGTGAACCATGCTGAAACCTGCTTGATAATGATTTGTAGCTCCATTTACTGAAGTTGGTTGGGTGACCAATCTGTCAGCCCATATCCTGTGCTGCCCTCCCCTGGGGCCTTGTAGGCATCAGTGACCTTCTTGAACTTTGCGCCATCAGCCTCCTGGCACCCAGTGGGCAAGTTGAAGGGCCAGGACCCATCCCCAAATGCCACGCAAGTGCACCTTCTTTGTGGTTGGAATGTGGATGCGACTTTGCACCGTGGAGAACTGGCGGATGTGGCGTATCAAACAGGTGTTTATGCCTAATTAATTATATACATGAGATATCATGAAACAATCAACTTTCTGCAATCACGCATCGCTGAAATTCTCGTACCACTGCTATCTGTACATGTTGGCATCATCAGCCGTTCCCATGCTACCTGCACTGACCGCTGCGATCTTGACACTTTGAGCCGCACAAACGCTTGGCACTGACGAGCGCTCTGCGCCTGGCTCTTGTCGGGGTGGTACTTCAAGGCCAACTGACGATACGCTCTGCGCACCTGTGGACTGCACATCTCAGCACTACTGCGACCGTAGTGGTGGGTAGTAGCACTAGCGATAGCAGTAGGAGTTGCAGGAGCAGGAGCAGGACTAGTGTGTAAGCAGTGAGTGAAAAAAATGGTTTGCACTCATATAGTTGGTCTTTTGTAGTAGTAACCATGGGAATGCATTCACCCACCGCATGACAACACAACTAGACAACAAACCAACAACTTGCTCTAAGTAGAAGTGAGTAAATTACTTGATCTTCTGTGAGAGTTACATATTGCGCGGGTGAAGCTTTAGATTGCTTAGCAAGAGAACTCGTCATTTTGCAACTTTTGAAGATAAACCAGTAAAGGAGCACCATCTTCTGAATCTATTCCCATCAAATAGCGACTTTGCCTACCACTCCTCAACCAGGGCTGATAGACATGCGATTGAGGTACCGTCAACAAACCACCAGCAATGTCCAGCAATGGCCGAAGAACTGTGAATAAACCACTGGACCAAATATGGAGGAAAATCTTCATCAACAAATTACAATTCACTTGGCCACCCTGCGAGCCAAAACATCCCAAATCCGTGCCATGGCACCTCATGCATACTGGCACTGGGCTGTAAACCCAACCTGAGCTGCGTCCGTTGAACCCCCCTTCCCCACAACCCTGTTCTGTTAGAAAAGGATTGCTACGCCATGACGGCAATGCCAAGTGTTGAAAACCCAGCAGATTCACAAGCAACTAAGCAGCAAGCAATTGCCGCCAGTCAGCCAGCCAACGAAACAGCTCATGAAGCTGGTTGGCAGCAACTGAGCCCTGCGACATTTGGAAGTGCTCTACTCCCGGCTGATCCTGAGACCCCACAAAGGGTGGGGGGCTTCACCTGGTCCTTTGCATCCCAAAAGCAGAGATCTAGGCACATGTACAAAGATTGATTGATCGAATACGCATGTATACAGCACATTAAAAAAATATATGCGAAGACACATAAGTGTATAGAATCAAATGCAGTAGCTATAAATCCAACTGAGTTCAGCAATCATCTTGGGCAGTCAAGTTCTTTTGGATTAGGGTAATCATCTCAGGTTGGGATGAAACATGCCAGACTACTCCACGGCAGTCCAAACCGTTGCACTTTCAACATGGTGTTTCCAGTGCCGCAAAGTCATAAACTGCCTCCAATCAACTGATCGTGGTCTGCTTTGAAACCCGCGTAAGTTGGTAGATGAAACGGGCTATGCATCAAGGCGTAGATCTTTAGATCCCATCTGAAATTTGCAAGACCTGGCTACTGGGTGATCTCAAATCTGGAGCGTCAGCGCCGAATTTGAGGTCAGCTGAATGAGAGTAGTTTGGGATCACTGAAGGCTATACCATTGATGGAACAACTATTTTTCTTGTTGATAATAAACCCCCTATACGTCTTCATGATTAGTTGTTTACAACTTCAATTTTTTAGTTCGAAACATTTTTCAAACATTCCAAACCATCATTTGACACTACGTTGGAAACGATTTGTAGCTTCCATCACTGTTGAAAACATTGCTCAGGTACAGGTAAAACCCTAGGACAGGGTCCACTCTCAGTAGTAGGATCCACTGATGTGATCGTACTCCCCAACCGCACGGTTGTTAGTTAACAACATGGCAACTGTGCCGTTACACACCTCATCATGGCCCACCTCATTGGTAGTCGTGTTGGAACACACAAACAAACTCGCTAAAACATGTCAAAACACATTGACAAAAGGATCCGACCATGCACAAATATCATCAAATGTTTGTACTTGAATACGTCATTTGCGCATTTCCACAAATAGGGGATCCCCCAATTGCCACCCTTCATGGCAACAATTTGTAAAAAAACAAAGAAAAACCAACCATCTGGTTTGGGGTCCCCCATTAAGAGAAGCACCCTTTTTGTTGGTTATCATATCATCAATGGTTATAACCCCATTTATGCCAATGATTTAGGGTTCCCCATGTTTAGGAACCACCAATTGTACGTTACTTAGACTTACTTAGCCTCAAGAAAATCCCAGTGGGAATGGTGTGGCCGCGCCAGTCCTCGAAGCGCAGCTCTGGAAAGGCCCATGGACTACCGCGCGACCTAAGCGTGACAACAAGTTGAAGATCACAGGCGTCCATCGGTTTGGGCCCTTGTGGACGTGTAGATGAACTTATATGGCACGAATATATATGTATTTCAACATCAATAGAAAACTAAAAAAAAACAAAAAATACTGTCTGAATTCAAACCAATAAATTAATCCATGCATATGTATGTTCAGGGTGGCCGCGTATGTCGGGGCCCGCCGCTACGTACATGTTCAGGAGTGCTTTTGTAATTCATGACATGTTAAATTCTACATTGTGTGCTTTAAAGGAAATAAACAGGCGAGAAAAAGAGCATCAGCTCCATTTACGAGAAATAAGAATCATTTAACACACGACACGCATGCTACACTTATAGAATCATAAAACTCATACCGAAGTAAGTAAACCGGACGCTGGCCTGGCGCCGAAAACAGGAACTCTCGAGCAGGGATCCCACGTCAGCGTAAACGCCTTTCTGTTCAGGAAGCAGCGACGCCTGCCTTGCAACACTTTAGAGTTCCATGCGAGCAGGCAACAAGAATCTCTTGACTGGAGTGGAAATCGGAGACACTGCCGTTGAATCAGCTACGGTCCCATCCAACACCAAGGGAATAGAAGGCTGCAAGACGGGAACGGGGGCGCCAATCAGCTGAGGACGGGAAGCTTCAACGCTAACGCTTCCAGATCTGCTGCGGAGCTGGTGGGCTGCTTCTGCAAAAGACGCTTGCTCTGGAACTTTTGAATTCCACCTCGCCCTTGCTTTCAATGATCTTTCCGCGCGGCTGGAACAGCGCCGAGAAAACCAGCCCACAGCCTCAGAAACCATTCAATTGCTTGGGTACAAAGCACATTGTATCCGACACATTGCTTCATTCTCCATGATTACACAATCATATGACACAAAATGATCAAATTCTGCCGCTATAAGGATTCAGCCATCAAGCTGCCCACACACGTTTCACGCGGCAATCAACTCCAGATAAACAAAATCGTTTACGCTGCTTTGGCTGACCCAGCTCCGGCCTGCTCGGCCTGCAAAAAAAATTTAGACCCGCAGGCACAGGCGAGGGCCGCTGCTTTAGTGCAGCGAATTCAAACGAGATAGCAACGTAAGGAACCTTAAGTCATGGCTTCTGAAAGACATGGGAAGAATCCAATCATGGAGTGAAAGAAGAGAAGCGGCGATCCCAAGCATGCGCAGACTGGCCCAGCTCCGGCCCGCGGAGTCTGCAAAAATATTCCTTCGACCCGCAGGCTTGCTCAAGGAGTCGCATAGGTGAAATGGGTCCCAAATACTCCTTTCCGTGCGATTTGGGATCAAAGCCCAAAAATGCTTTGCAGCATCTGTGCTGGGATGCGTAGCTCCAGGCCCGCCCTTTACAAGCTGTCCATCTGCACAAACACAAGCTAGCCGTTTTGACAGATTGTCCCCAAAGACTTCTTGCAAAACACTGTGTGTTCGATTCGCATGTTGTGGACCACGGGCGTCACATTGTTCATTGACGGCTTCTAACAAGAGACGCTGTGACATATGCGGTGTACTCACCACAATTCCAATGAGGAGAAAAGTCTCCGAAGTTCTCGAATACCATTTTCCCAGGGTTCCCGCATCACAGATACATTCGGTGTCGCTAGGGATGCCAAGGCCACCCAAAGCGGTATGCGCAAGGTAGGCCATTTGCACTTGACGCAACAACTTGGCAGCTGACGACTCCACCCAGGATGAGAAATATTCCGAATGGTGAGTCGTTCCGACAGCAACCCCGTGATGCCTCAATATTATATCAAAATATCTTCTGGAAACTGGCTGAATGGACGCCCCCGCACCGCATTATACAGCGCCTGCCTGTCCAACGCTTCCATGACATCCTCATCAGGCCTCTCTGCAGCAGAAGCACGCATTTCACCAAATCTGTTAGGAGCAGACTCACAACCAGACGCGCGCTCAAGAGACAGCCCGGATGCTTCCACTTCCTTAAACAACTTCTCAACCGTTTTCACGGGCATGCCGACTAACCCGCTCACAAGCTGAGCCGCAGTTGAAATACCTTCCGGTTGTCCGCGGGAACCAGTCCACTTCAAGAGCCGCGTCTTCAATTGCACAGGCATAGCACCTGTGTCTCCCCCTATGCCAATGGGGTGTCCATCTGCGGGTTTCCCATAAATTCCTATGAGCAGAACGATTGATAATGGACTATAGAACATGCGATCATTGTGAGAGAAGGAAAAGAGAGAGATAGAGCTCCTCTATCTCTCTCTCTCTATATATCTCTCTCTCTCTGTCTTCTCTCTTCTTTCTTCCCTCTCTCTCTCTCTCTCTCTCGCTCTCGCTCTCGCTCTCTTTCTCTCCCTCTCTTTCTCTCGCTGTCTCCCTCTCTCTGTCTCCTCTCTCTTTCTCTCCTCTCTCTATCTCTCTCTCCTCCGCCCCTTCAATTCGGGGCTCGTCTCCGGGTCTTGTTCCGTTCGTCTTCGGGGTCCGGCTTCGCGGCTTTGGGTGGGATGGGCTTTTGGCTAGCGTGCGTTTTCGGCTCGCGGCTTCAGCTTCGGGTGAAAAAGTTATACCCCCCCGCCGCCACAATGCATATGTTGATGATTTTGTATAGAAATCGATTTGATTGTAAGAATCGCTGGTAGATAATGCGCAAATATATATATATATATATAATAAAAAGATGTATACGTCTATCTATAGATACATGCATACATATATACATACACCGTACAAAGTCGTATACATATGTATCTGTGGGAACGTAGGTTCTTCTATAAAGAACAAGATAATTTGCTTCTGGACATCAAAAACAAATGTTTTTCCGGCAAGAAAATTGTGATTTTGATAAAATCTAAACAATTGTATAATTATATAATATAATGTTTTGTTTTTTCCTGGAAATCTTTGTTCTGCGGATGAAACAAAACCATTTTCGTTTAGTCAGTCCACTGTGCCTGTCATTCACAGCTGCACATGGAGACATTGCTCGTGGGGATCCTAGAAGAACTGGCATGCATCGACTGAAGGGTGTGCTGCTTAATGCCGTCCATGCACTTCCATTGTGTTGGCACAGGTTAAATCAAATCATGCTGTCTTATCGGTGGCATTTTCACTACGGTGTGAAGTGATGCAAGGACAATCTGTGCCAGCAATTCTTGTGGTTTTGATGTTTAGATGCTTGATTTTCTTTTGTTTTCACACGAAAAAGTATCTCATCCCAATTGTTCACTGGCATTTCCAACTGGCTTCCAATGAACCAAGCACATTGTCGCATGTGTGTGTGCAATTGTCAGCTGTGTACTGGTTTTGAATTTGAAGCAAGGTGATCTCTTACCTTATGGCCACGCGGTCTGTGTCGTTTCGAAAACAATGCTTTTTGCAGCTGGCACAGACATGCGTCCCACACTTTCGAAACCGGCCGCGAACTGCTCAATGGATGATAGTGGGCAATGCATAATTTATGGTTGATAAAGCCATCATGAAAACAATATAAAATCATTGCAAATTATATATATCTAATTGTATACATATATATATATATATACAGAAATCAGATTCAATGAGCTACCATCCATATCCATCCATCACCCAATTGTCAACTCATTACCTGTATAACCATCCTTACTATCTGGCTGTGGGTCAGTTCACCCTGTACCCCTGGTTCCCTATCATTAACCATTGCTTTCCCCACTATTGCTGCTTATTCTCCCCCATTAGTGGTTGGTTTAAGCCTTGACCCATAGCATCCCATAGCCATTTGGATTTCCATATTCCAGAATCTGATCATGTTTCCAACGTCCAGCCGCCGTTCAGCCCAGCGGCTCGAAACGTTTCGCGCCGGGCCCTGCTTTGGGACTGGGACGCGGCCCTGGTGATGGCCTGCAGAGATGCGGGGCCACATGGGGAGCTGTCTCTCTCAACGATCGTAAGGATGAGGGGAATCTTACTATCTATTGGACTACTACCCATTGATATTGGAAATATATTGGCTATATCACTCAAACATCATTCCGATATTGGACTACTACTACCATTGATGATATAACTCAATCAACCAAGCAACGTTCGAAATCCCGTGTCAACCAAGCAAGGTTCGAACTCCCTTGGCAACTAAAAAACATACTAACACACTTGGGATCTCCTCATACCAATTGATTATGGAAATACTTGGCACTGACTTACATGAACCTCTATACAAAAGCAGGTCTTCCTTGGCTAGCTATGGCTACAACTGAGGTATCGAGACGCCCAAAATATGCGTACCTGAGTCTAATAAGCGGCTAAGATCTGTAAACTTGGCCTCCAGTCATGTCCTGAACATGTGGTTCTTCTATTCTACCTGCTTACCATCCCAAAGTGGCGTTTTTGAGGCCCCTACTGTAAAGCCCTTTCCTTTCGAATTGCAGTTATTCAAACTATCTCGAAAACATGAACTGATGTCAAGAATTCTATGCAGCGCTTTTGATGTGCTTCCGTATCTCTGCATGCGCCGCGTTGTTCTGACCCAAACAGGAATTTCCACTTGTCTTTCACCAGCTTCTCGTAAGTTGGAATGTCACCAAGTTGTGTATAAAAAGTCGGTGGCCCATGACCTTTACAATCGACAAAACGAAGGTGTCATTCAGTTTTTCTGGTTCATAATGGTTCTTGCCCATCGCCCATCGTAATTGTGTCAATGTCAACATCGAGAGATTTTGAGACTGGAAACCCTCAACACAGGTGGCCAAAATGTGAAGAGTTGGCAACCTAGGTCAGAATCCTTGCTGCAGTACAAAATGGGTGCAATAGCCAAACTAAAGCTCAATAAGCTGTTGCAACAACGGACACCAAGCGACAGGCATTTGACCTCTGGTCTTACTAAATGGTTTTGGTTGCCCGAAACTATTCAACCCGAAAAATTGCTGCAGTGCTGTAACTCTCCCATCGAAGTACGTATACCCCAAACAAACAAACAAGCAAGCAAGCAAACAAACAAACAAACAAACAAACAAACAAACGCACCGAACATCGGCACCTGGAACATACAGCATTGTAGATTTGGACCTCTCATAGGTCCTGATGTTCCACGACGTTCCAGGACGACCGTTTGACCTACTCAACTGCTTGACTACTCATCAACTTATCCACCATTCTTAACCTCCCAGCCATTCGACTATGAACCCACCAATCAACAAACCTCATCCTCACAATCATGGTTTTGACATGTTTTTGAGATAAAAACACACATTTGGCAGTGGGTCAAAACCCTTAGTCCCCCTGGTTCCCCCACTATTAACCATTGTTTTCCCTATCATTGCTGGTGGAAATTCCCCATTATTTGGTTGATTGATATTGACCCAGCTCGCCATTCTTGGGAAAAAGCAGATGATTAGCCATATATAGCTGGTATATCCCCTACTATTGTTGGTTATCATCCCCTATTATCAACCATTGGTGAGCCCCATGATTAGCCCCACGATGAGCTCCATGTGCTCGGCTCTACATCGCGCCTTGGGCTCGGTCGCGGGCCACCCGTCGGTATGCTGTCGGCCCTCAAGGCGAGTGAGGACTGGATTGGGGGGTGGTTGACTAGTGGTTAATAGTGGTTAATACTGACTAATAATGGTTAATACTGGTTGATAATGGTTAATAATATGGTTGCAATGATTGATAATGATCATGATTTGGCTGGGGGTTGAACCAGCCCGTCATGAAAAAATATTTGTCAACCAACCATTTGTTGATATTAATGATAATACTAGGGAACAGTAAAAAAGTTTAAAACCACCAGCCAGCCGTCAACTAGCCATCAACTAGCCATCAAGAGCTGGGCATGTGCCAACCTGTGACGGGTAACCGGTATGGGACCCATGATGGTGCTGATCATTTTACACATGGAAACCATTGGAGTTGACGGGGGGTACCACAGGAAACCCCCAAACATGGATGGTTTATTACTATAAATGGGTGATATGGGATGATTTGGAGGTACCCTCATTTTGAGACACCACCATATAGCATCAAAAAGCTGCATTGGTTTCTTGATGCTTTTGCTTCGCCTGCAGCAATCATTGCTCCTGATGACCTTCCGAACAAACCAGCTGAAACCTCACGACTGCCTTCGCAGTATACTGCTAAAACATGCATAGTGGTTTGTGCATTTGATTGTCACCAACAATCAAGCAGCTTTTCTCGCAACAAATTTGGGTCTCCCTGGCGACAGTCATTTACACACTTGGCAAGGGGCATAAAACTTCTGCGTGGCAGTTGTAACAGTTTGCGGAAACCAATTTCAGCGAGTGACCCAAATGGAAACACACATAGTAAAAGCCAGGGAAGCAGGGAAAGTTTTTATCATGGTGTTTCCAAGAAGAGTTCTAACCACAAATGCTCGTCCTGATTTGGAGTAACATGGGGCTTTCTCAAAATAGGGGGCCCCCCAACTCATCCAACATTCATCATGTATAGCAATAAACCAACCTTAACTTTAGGGGTCCCCTTTGGCTTGAGAAGCCTCCGCATAAGGAAACCATGATTTGTAGACAGCTCCAGTGTGTCAACTTGCAGGTCTCCTGGAAACCTTTGAAGACCGGCTCCTTGCTAGTTGCGATATGCCTTCACCCAAAAACGATGATCCTATAGTCTACTCCCAAACTTGGTGGATTCACAAAAGTAATGGGACTTAGTCAGTAGTGATTGACCGTGGTTGGTCAAATATTGAAGCACAATCATCCATCACCAGAGATTATCAATCCTCACCATCCGCCATCCATCATCCATCATCCATCACCAGCCATCATCCATCGTCCATTAGTATTCATCATCAATGAGCATCAATCATCGTCATCGTCATCACCGTCAACGTCGTCATCACCATCACCATCACCATCACCATCATCATCACCATCAGCATCACCATCATCACCATCATCATCATCATCATCAGCATCCATCATCATCATCATCATCATCATCATCATCATCATCATCATCATCATCATCATCATCATCATCATCATAATCATCATCATCATCATCATCATCGTCATCATCAATCGTCAATCGTCCATCATCAATCATCAATCATCAAACATCAATCATCAATCATCAATCATCAATCATCAATCACCATCCACCAATCATCAATCATCAATCATCAATCATCCATCATCATCCACCAATCATCAATCATCAATCATCAATCATCCATCATCCATCATGAATCATCATCCATCATCATCCATCATCGTCAATCATCATCCATCATCATCCATCATCATCCATCATCATGAATCATCATCCATCATCATGAATCATCTTCCATCATCATGAATCATCATGAATCATCATCAATCAGCATCAATCATCATCGATCAGCATCCATCATCATGAATCATCATCAATCAGCATCAATCATCATCGATCAGCATCCATCATCATGAATCATCATCAATCAGCATCAATCAGCATCAATCATCACCGATCAGCATCAATCATCATCGATCAGCATCAATCATCATCGATCATCATCGATCATCATCCATCATCATCCATCATCATCCATCATCATTCATCACCATCCATCATCATGAATCATCATCAATCAGCATCAATCAGCATCAATCATCACCGATCAGCATCAATCATCATCGATCAGCATCATCATCAGTCTAAGTCAGCCATCTTCAATCCTCCTTCAACTATCGATTGATCAATGACATTGACTCATCAGTCTCAAATGCTATTGTCAACCATCACCCAGCACCAGTAATCACAACTAACCAACACTATCCATCACTCAGCAGTGGTTAATCCTGTTCAGGCAGCGTTCAGCATTGGTCACTAACAATCACTAACCAACATGGACACCATTAGGTGAAGCTGACTATTGTCTGATCACCACATGGACACCATCCCTAGTCTTTGACCATCCATGAGTGCCCACATCCACACGTGCACACCTCTGGCCCAGAAGCGGCTGGATGGCCTGGACGGCCGGGCACCGAAATCTTCAAAGCCGGGCCTAGGCGACGTTGCCAATGGTGATGATGGATGCTTAGTGATGATTCATACTGGTGATGATGGATTGTTGATCACTAACACTCATGATTCGTGTTTCAACCATAGGGATGACTTTTAATGGTGGTGATGATCCATGATGGTTCAACATGAAGCTTACGATGGTTAGCAATAATTGTAAATGCTGATTCCGGAGGGCGAATCTCGCACTTGCAATTCCACTTGCGAACGTGCGAAAGTTTAGCGATGTTTGGTGATGCTGACTATTTGCAGTTGTTTACATGAACATATACAGGCGTACATGTATTTACATACGTATGGTATGTACATGTACATGTGGTGATATGTGCACATACTGGAACAAACAATTAATTATACATGTTTGCTTTCGATAGAAACTTCGAAACTGCTTACTTGCTTACTTATCAACAAAAAACATACTAGAAAACATAGAACCTGCAAATTACACAGGTTACAGTCTGCCAGCAGGCAAACAGGGCAGGTAAACGGTGATATATTGACATCCAGGGATTTATATAAAGCTCTTGGAACAGCTTTCGACATCCTTTGATCCTTTGCTGAAGGGAACTTTTGAACTCATTCGGATATTGCATTCCTACTGTTGATGGAAGAAGCATTGCAGAAGTTGGTATGCGGTTTATCCATGTTTTTTTCTATCATTCACCTGTACAGGTTTTTTACTATCAGTGAGTGCCTCACTGCTGCGACACTTTCCAAACCAAAGAGGGTCCCAACAAGCAAGAACCAACACGTTGGTCAAATCCTCATCGACTTAGGCACATTCCATAGGTCGAATTCGCAAACTGGGTAGATACCAAAAAATGGGTAGGAACACCAAAGTGTCCACAAAATGCAACTCCAACCGCAGGTACATGCAGGTCAGATTTAGCAAAATTGATGAGTTTTTTCAGATGGTTGCTTCGCTAGTGCCTTTCAAGTCCTCCTGCAAATGGTTGAATGGCAGTGAACATTCGCATGGCTATGTAGCTAGAGCTCTGGGTCTTTGATTGTTTATCATCACAGTATAGGATGGCTTATCATGGTAAAGTTTATGTTCAATTGGTGCGTGATTGAAGTTTAAATTTGTGCATGATTGATCATGATTAAGTTTAAGATAGTTGATGGCTTGTCATCCGTTTTGAAGCTTGGATAACCAGGGCTTTATGTTGGCTGGCCAAATCACTCCGACTATCCCCAGTTGTGCTTCCGCGCGCAATGGCGCCCGTCCAAGCCTTTTCATGTCATGACCATGCTGGCTCAGCATGCTTCCAGGACGAAATGTCTAGATTCCCTAGTACGCCTATCTGCGTAAACCTTGGGGGTTTGGGGCTCTCGGTGGAGGGGATCAAGCCAGTTGCCAACTTTTTGTTGGATCTCTTTTTTCAAATTGCAGCACAATTCCAAAACAGCCGACAAACGCCTAAGGGAATAGATGGAACCAGCGAAGACTAGTACATCACTGTGCGATGTGAATCCAGTTCCGATTCGAAACTCTGTCCTTGATCCAATGCAGATTGGATCACTCCTGTCGAGGTCCAACTATCCCACCACAAAATTATATAGTCAATCTGGTTGATTACCCACATAAAATCAAAAATAAAAATGTTGAGAGTACCAACTAGTTCTACGTTCCCTCCAAATCCGTGGAAAGGGATGACGGGATAACGGTTAGTGATTACTTTGATTGGGCTCAGATTTCAACCATGAATGGAGCATTACTTTGCCCTTGGGGTGTTTCTCAGACTTGGGTGCATGGATGAACCATGATGAACCCCCCACAATGGTTGATTACTAGAAATGACTCCTGTAATATTGGATGATGACTCGGGGGTACCCCCATGGCCACCAGGGAGCCGCCGTAAAGCCTGCGAGTTCAGGGGTGTCACAAGCGGAAGAAAATCATTCGGGTCTCAGGGACACCAAGAGTAGGCAGCCAGTTGAATCAACAAGTCTATCAGCCAGCTGAACCAGTTACCACTGATAAATACGTCATTGAACAGCGCCAGTTGAACCAAATATCCCTATATACCATATCCCACCTATCCTGTCACTTTCACCGGTGAAAGCGTTGAACTCTCACTTTAGCGACACGAAGATGAACTGAACATCTGCTGCATGCTCAGCGCCACACAGGCAAGCGCTCGCCATCTGCAGCACCGCTGGACCAACCCATTTAAGAAACCCGCTTAGGCAAACAGGTGCGGTGTGGCAATCTCCGGCATTTACATACTTTTTCCCAACTTGATGTGGAATCTTACGGACCAACCAGTGGCCACTGATAGAACTCCTCCTGGTCCCACCTAAGCAAGTATAGATTGCCTACAATGAACCAGCATTCCGGCGAAGTCTGACACAATTGGGAATTGCTGAATGTTCATCCAAACAATAGATAAGCAAGTCGTCCCTTCAAATGTAGAGTGTTTACTATTGTGGATCTGGCCTTGATCTCATAGTTGAGACAGTCTTAAGACTTGACCAATGTAGTTGCTACAAGTTTAGATACATGCAGCTGGTATGATTCTTGTTGCTTTGAGAATCACACAAACTGCGATGACCTTCTGACTTCACGATTCATGAAAGATACTGCCTATGTTGACACTAGAAATCCCATGCAACCCTTGATGGCCCTTCGGGTACTTCCACTCCCACGAGTCTTGACCTTCTGACTTCGATCAATGATATGAATCTGCTGTGAATTGTTATCCTCATACGTCAAGTAATGGTTGATTCGGCCCTTGCTTGTTACTTAGTGCAAAATGTCAATGGTTCATTGATTGATGTCAATTGTCATATTGTAAACACTTGCTTGCAAACACATCTGTGTTAAACTTGTTGGATTGCGACTGAAACTCGACCTGTTGGATAGTTATGTTGAGTTCCACCTGTGTTGATTCTGGACTTTGGCAGTTTACCACTAAATACCACTGCAATGAAGTGCAAGACCGAGACATTGTCGGGTTGCAAACCTTGGTCTTTGGGTCAGTTGTTCTTGATTCATTCCTTGAGCAGTGCCAAAAGTGAGATGACACTTCTGTTAATGACGGCTTTAAAGACATCACAATACATCACAATAGTGGCATGTGGCCATCAGCAAGCACCCACATGCACGACAATTCCCAAGTGGATGTGTCCATGACCGCACGAAGTTTTGGGTTTCCCTGAAAGGAGTGGTGGTTGAGGGAACCCGCCATTCATCAACAATCTCTACCAAAGACATCCAAAGACTATCCAACTGGTTTTACTATTTTCTGAATCACCACCATTTCTTAAGGTATTCCCACTAACTAGATCCGACTAGCTAGTGATCACTATCACTACAGCTTCTATCATCATATCACAATGGAAAGCCAGCTATTCAGAACTACGAAAACCACTGTTCACCATCAACGGCAACCAGTTACCCTCTAACCATCAGCAACGCCCCGCAACCAGTTGCGCTATGGCCGGCCTTTTGTGAAGCTGCCGCCACCAGGCCTCAACGACACACGGCTTGCAACACCCAGAAGTACAACTTCCCGAGCTTGCGGTAAACCAACCAATTAACACCATGGTTATAGCAGTTATAACAGTTATAGCAGTGGAAACTAATCATGGTTATAGCAGTTATAACAGTTGTAACAGTCATGAACCAAGCTTTGCAAGTGGAAACTAATCATGGTTATAGCAGTTATAACCCACCATAGAAGGAGATCAGGTAAAACAATGTAAAACCAACCAATCAGAACTTATCAAGCACAACTGACCAGCCCCTTCGATATAGTGCTCGTCTGCAAGCTTTGTGTCACCTGATATGAGAAATCGGTTGGTTGGCATTGTGACATTGGTGGATAGTTAACCATTACCAACCATTGTTGAGAATCATTATTCTTCTCGTATGAAAAAACACTAATCCTCAACCATTGCCAACCAATATTAGGCAAGCGACTGATATAACCCCCACAGAATCGGCTCACACTTGGATGAACAAATGGCTGTGGGTCAAAACCCTGTACCCCTGGTTCCCCTACTATTAACCATGGTTTTCCCTATTATTGTTGGTGGAAATCTCCCATTAGTTGGTTGTTTTATATTGACCCATAGCCAAATAGCTATAGTATAGGTGAACTAAGCCTCTGAAACTCATTCAACATGGCGCCGACGCAACCGGGGGCTCTCACGTCCAAACTCCAGCCACACCTGTCGGAAAGGGGGTCGGCCTAGCCATGGTGTCAGGTACCCTAAGTTGGCTTAGCAACTGGGGGTGACAGTTGCACATCAGTGGTAGAAATCTTCTTAACAACTGGGGGCGACAGTTACACTTTCCTTGGTTCTTACCCGTATGAATGAAGAGAAAGCTACTTTCAGCCACCGGTGATGAATTTCCTCTGGTGATAAAGCCTTTTTGTTGGTGATTGTCTTAGGTTGTCAACAGCACTGAGCACAATTACACATCCTAAACCAATATTGCCCATCGCGAACCGTGGCTAGTCGCGTTGATGATATTCTGAATCAATGTGAACCATCAGATTCTACGTTGCAGAATATTGTGCAATCATCATATCCGCTGGATTCCGCATTAAAAATCCTTATCTTCTATTGACCATACTTGGCCATCATGGCTATGCATTGTCCTTGTGACAACCCGCGCCTCCAACTGGCAATGGCCCTGGGATGCCGGGGTAGGCATCCTGTGCCGGCATGCAGGGTGACCGGGTGACCCGTATAGATTTGTGATCACGTGAGGTGCTTAAAAGGATTGTGACAAGGAACCAGGGAGCGAGCGGAGAAACAGTTCTAGATAAGGTGAAATAGAAAAGAAAGAAAAAAAGGAAACCAGCTCGATGATCAGCAACAAAATTCATCTAGTGGACATCTATACATGATATCCGTGAACTGAAACAAAACACTTTCAAAGGAGATTCAGTGTCGTGGTCTTGGATCTATATCTGGTCTGTGGAGTGGCGATGAATTTCCTCGCGCACGACCAGCGTAGTGGCACATGCAGTTGCACGTATGCCTGCAGGCTGCCCGGTACCCACACTGGCTGGCTCTAGAAAGGACCCAAGGTCTTGTCACTGAAAGGATTGCTACTGCTTCGGGCGGACGCATGAAAACAGGCAGTCAGGGTTCTATTTCCTCAATTTCAATGGGCAGAATATATGCTATAGTCTGTTCAAACATCGCCCAAAGTCAATATGCCAATGCAAATTAAACCTGTACCATCAACACATTAAAATATTGACATCCAACATAATCACACATATATAGAAGCACAAAGTGTGAATAAGATTATATAAAAATTAAACATACGCATACATTTGGCAGGCATATGTTGTATGGTTACACCATATAAAAGTAATATGGACATCCATGAACAATAACTATGTGCGTACATACAAAATTACCTACAAAAATAAAGTAGCGTGGTTCAAATAGAAACAAATGGCAGAGACAACCCAACACATGTCAAACATAAACACGTGCGCATTTAGAATAAGTGAGTGCCTTTTCATAGCTGTGTGACTTCCCCCCATGGAACTCCACCATCAAAGAAATTGCAGCAAATGTCCTGCATCAGGCGGCGAATCAAGTCCGCGTGCTCGTCACCATGCTGGCGTGGCCGACGGATCATTGGGCTCGTGAGCAATGCTCAGGTATAGCTTTCGGATTAACCAGTTCTTCGACTGGGTATAGCTTTCTGATTAGTCAGGTATAGCCACGGTATCGCATGTTCATCAATGTTTGGTAGCTAACAAGGATAATGATCTCAATACTGCAAATCCATGAAGGTCAACATAGGAACAGCAGCAGCAGTACTAGCAGTAGAGCATTACATATGGTTGCAGTAGTGGCAGTGGTAGCTAACATCATCGCTACAATAGCCGCAACTCCACAACCATATGGTTCTGCTATCTGTTCGTATTGCGCTACTCTCGCTACTCCTAAATACTAATATTGCTATTACTGTTGTTACTGAACTCATACCACCAACACTACTGCTGGGCTATTAGTGACCAGCTACTACTATTAAATCTTATTACCAGCTACTATTTCTACTACTTACTGCTGGGCAATCATTCTTTTTACTGAACTCATTGCTCTTATTACTGTTGTCACTTTTTAAATCGTTCTGATTGGGTGATCTTTTGGAGCACAGTGGGTGATGCAAGGATCAACACAGCTTCGCCCCCCCAGCAGCTTTGCCCGGTCAGCTTGGCAACAGTGGCGGCAGCGCTGGGTTCTCCGTTTCCAGCAGAAGGATGTGACTCACCCGTCTCTTTGGAATGTAAGGTATCCTGATTGGACGGAACATGATGGACCATCAGGTCGGCTATAGGAAGAAGACTGCTCTAAATCCGAGTCTCCCAATTCTGCTGGGAGCTGCCAACAAACCACGAGCGATCACCGATGACTATTTTTACTTTGTCACTTTGGAGCCAACTAGTAGCATGTTGCATGGTCCGTGGTGCGGCGAGAGTTTTACCCTATATTTGAAACACCATTGCTGATAGCCCAGGCATCAGTCAAACAATGCTGAAAAAAAACCTTGACCTCTGCGGTTTCAGCCTTTAGCAAGAACGTCACAAGCACAAACAACAGCACTCATCTCCCCGCTTGAGGAGTTCTCTTTTCGAAGGATCAGTTCATCACTTTCTGTTGGCGTTCCACCTTGGTACCACCTTTTTGATCCTCGAAATTTTATCAGCTTGCAGACTTCCGGCCATCCTCCTTGTACAAATGGTTAGTTTGATGAGTTGCATGTGGGTGTTTCCATGAGAAAACGTCCAAACATGTGATTGCTAGTATGACCCCCTCCATGAACAAAGGTGGCCTTGAACAAAGCTCACATTTCCAACTGCCATGGCCCACTTGTCTCAGCCGGGTGTCCTCCTTCGCCAACATTCAGACTCCAAGTGTTTCAAGGACATGTGTTGCCTGGCGGAGAAGCAAACTCATTGTAAGACTTGGGAAGGCTACGCAAGGAGAGCATGTCCTTTGACATCCCGATGGTAGATAAACAGAATAAAACATATTCATTTATGTATTCTTTTCTGTAGGACCGAATAATATAAAATGATGTAACATACATATGTATATAGAAACATCTACAATTTCTTAGCGCTGTAGGGAGGTAGGCAATGTGGAAATGGACTGCGCATGCATTTGCTGCCTGTGTG
Organism: Symbiodinium kawagutii; assembly: GCA_009767595.1. Classification (NCBI taxonomy): domain Eukaryota; class Dinophyceae; order Suessiales; family Symbiodiniaceae; genus Symbiodinium; species Symbiodinium kawagutii. The sequence continues at coordinate 344,550 of VSDK01004314.1, read as the reverse complement.
CAAAGCAACAACTCAGCAAAGCAAGTATGACAATAGCATAGCATGGGAACTATCATGCCCCTGCCCTGCAGGGATATAGGCAAAACATATTGGGATAGGTTCGGCCGCACGGCCACCTGTTATATATTCAACATATTTTTTGGCCACCTGCAACAGCAAGGGCAACAAGTACAAGCCAGCTAGGCATCAACCAGAAACGAGCCATTGAATGCTAGTGTAGGAACATGAGGATAAGCAACTGAGCTACCCCCCACAATCCCAAAATGGTCGTAATACGGAATAACCCGTTTTGGGGGTAATGCCAGTTTAGCCAGTGATGTCGGGGAGCCTGGTTTCTTTAGCTCCAAAATGGGAATAGGCTGTTGTACCGCTCTTAATCACTCCTGGCTCCCCGCTGAGCTCGATATTTCTGGCTGAGAATCTTCTCAAGACCTTCCAGTGGACAATCTGGTGCAGGGGTTAGGCTCAAAAAGGGGGAACCCCCTAAATCATCCATTAATAATCATTTCAAAGAATCAAACCACCATATTTGGGGAACCCTTTGGCTTGAGAACCACCACATCGTAGTTGCTTAACCCTTCTCGTTGGTTATCATTCTCATCATTCTCCATGATTAAACATTATCAATGATTATAACATCAATCCATCAAGCAATCCTTATGAACCCAAACAATTCCCTATGAAACCCTAAAACTCCCTATGATTTTCCCTATGCGAAAAGCCACATGAAGAAACGCCAAAACCAACCGCAACCTCTCATCTGTTGCCAGGCCCCCGCGCCACACCAGATCGTCATAGAGCCGAGACAGAACGTCCCGTCGCTCCTGGGACCGTGGCCGTGCGTGGCAACGTGAATGGATGGCATGTCATCATCATGTCATCCCCGGTGTGTTTGAAGAAGTCGGATGTATGAAACGCCAAGTCATTTCGAAGATTTTCCAAGCACGAATTGCATGAGAACGATGTGAATTTCCGTCTAATGCAAGAGTCACATAAGCAGAACAAAACATCATAGCAATGCAAGTTCCGTACGTTGCAAGTGTTGTTGGATGTGGGCACTGGATACGAGCCACCATGAGGCAGAAATGTCTGCTGATTTGGGGTAGGTCATTTTCCTCTTCTGCCCCGATTAGCCATTGTCAATCATTACACCCATATGGCTATGGGATGCTATGGGTCAATATTAACCATCCATTTTGCAAGGAAAATCACCAACAATAATAACGAAAACAAATGGTGTTATATATAATGATGGGGTAACCAGGGGTACCTACAGGGCAAACTGACCCACTGCCATAATACACCCAAGCATAGCCAGCAGTGGATGTGTGAACGACCGGAACTGCTGTCGACTGAGATCCCAACATACAAACCTTCCACCGGGATGCGGCGCTTGCCACACTCCTTGAACGCTGGTGACCAGCCGATCAACCGAAGAATCGATGCCATTTCTGGCTGCGCCAAGGGTTAGGTCAGCCTAACCCGGGGGCCCTACCTCAGCATACCTCGGCTATCGCGTGACTGGGATTGACTGGGATAAACATTGATTGTCAATCATCCATCATTCACCATCACTGACCATTTTCTAACCATCAATTCACTTACTGTAACCATTGTCACACCATTGGTCAACCATGATTGACCATCATTCACCCTTCTTTAGCAATCATGAACTGTTTATAAAGATGGTCAACCTGTCTTCAGAGGCGGCAACTTTTGCTAGTGCCAACTGCATCAGTTGTGGCTGTCAAAAAATAAATGTCCTGTGAAAACTCGATCTCTCAATCTGTCATTGGTCGATCAACCACATGTGCAGCTGTTCACGGCCAACACAATGCGCCACTGACCCAACTTTCCAGTGTCCTCCTTCAGTGCACAGATTCCAAAGCGGCCCCACTCTTCCACCTGTTGCAAATCGGATTTTCTTACAATAGGAGACCCCCCAAATAGTTGGTCTATTTATAAATGACTAATATTGGATGATTTAGGAGTCCCCCATTTTGAGAAACACCCAAATCTGTCATAGCAATGATTAAATGTCATAAGAACACGTAACAGGAGGTCAATATCAGTCAACCGTCCATGTTTGAGGGTATATCACCAGCTGTTTATGCTGAAATTGGAGGTCATGGGTTGTTTTGTCATTGTGGATCTACCACTGGTGACGAGTACTGGCGAAGGGTCTCATAAATTGAAGGTCGGAGTATTACTATTATCCTTGTTGTGAAATATGGTGATGTCCATATCCACAGGTCTACCAGCCCTCTCCTCTCCCCAACAACGGACTAACCCTCGGTCACCAGAACCATCATCATGAGTTTATCTGATTCTATCTGGGCTGTCCAGCTATATCCATGAGTCTATCTGCACTTTCCAGTTTGATCATGTTATGCCAAAATCAGCTAAATAGCGAATAGCTTTCTAGTTATAACATGTCCATTTGATTTAGTTTGATCATGTTATACCGAAATTTGTTGCGAATAGCTTTCTAAACAGCGAACCGACCCTCCTCAGTTCGACAGGAAAATTCAAGGCGCCTGGGGACGACGGACAGTGACCTACGATACCCAGCTGTTGGAATCACCATCCACCAGCAGTTGCAGCTGATTCGTTGGTTTATTACTAGAATTTGTTGGTGGATCTATTACTAGAATTATATAGTTATATAGATATTACTAGAATCAAACTAGCGGATCGTTGGTTAAAAAAGACAAAGATGACTTGGTGGCAACCCATTCTGAGAAACACCCATTTCAGAAACGCACTTCACTTGCCGTTGGGATCTTGGATATCGATTGATGTCGATTCCTTATGTGACGTCAATTGTACTTCTCCTGCGGGCGAACAGGATCCATGGCAAGCAAACCCACTGGCCTCGGAAAGCATAGCAGCCTTGGTGTGCACAAAACACTACCAACTATCTCCGGCTCGAATCTCTTTGATGATCATGTCCATCAGAAACATGAAAAAATATCATCAAGTATCTAGATTGCTTGCAGTACATTTGCATGAACCTAAAAGAATAGAATCCACTTTTGATTTTTGTGTGATCATGAAAAACCCTGCAAACTCTCTGCGGTACATGCGTGGACTTCTGTGTTCAACGTTTTTGATGGGTATGTCTGAACTGCCACGTAGAAGCGCTTGTCCACAGAGTATTTCATCATCCACTGGAGAATCTTGGCAACGATGTTGCCATGGCAGCATTTGGGACTAACTTGAAACCTAACCAGCATAAAGTTGGTTACTGGTCAGCGGTCGGTTGACAATCTTAATAATGGTTCGTAATGACCATTGCTAATGCATTAAGACTACTTGGATATCTCAACCACAGATCAAATAGCACACACAAATAGCTGTCATAGTTTCAAAACAGTAGCTGTCATATTTCCAGATTTTATCCACCATAGAAACGGGCAGTTTTCCTGCGGGCCATGCTGCCACGCCATGGACGACAGCAACTGAGTTCTCCAACCATCTGGTGTTTCTCGGGACCTGGGCCGCAGATCACCAAGCCGAAAAGGACGTGATGGGGGGCCTGAACCACGAACGAAAAGCTGGTGATTTTGAGCGGAAAATTGGTCAGACCCTGGGTCTAACCATGAAAATGTTGGGTTTATCAACCAACTCTTGGGTGGTAAACTATCAGAAACAAGGCCTTTGGCAGAAACACATCACCAGTGGATGGATTTTTTCAGGTGATTCTCAGCTGGCGATTTCAAAGTCCCAAACGAAAAAATATGGAACATAGTGAAGCTATGATGGTAACTGAATACTGTTCATCCATGATTCCAATGGGATATCATCGCCATGAGCCAGATGACAAAGCCAGTAAAAGGGTCATTCCAGGTTTTGAAACTACCCCATCGATCTGTCTCAATGATGCGAAGTTATATAGATTCTGATAGTTTGCGAAAGAATCACATAGCCTTCCTCGTCAGAAAATAAGTCAAGTGTTTGTGCTGATTAGTTTGCACCCCATCCTGATGGAAACAAATACCAACTCCAAACAATGTTTCCCGCTGCAGCTGGCCAATGTTCACTGCCAGTCACGAAAATCAGGCAAACATTATCAAACATTGGTGGTCAACAAAGACCAACAATGATTACAATGGTTTATAAAGATCATGACTAGTTGGTGGTTACACCCCCTTGAAAAATACTGCAACAAATATGACCCATCGGACATATCGTGGTTGAAATAATCTGGGCAAAACCCCCTCAGGCAATGCTGCTGAAGGAACCAAATTTTTGTTCTTGGCCCAGAAAACTTGTGCTCCAGCATAAAACCAAGCACTCCTGCCTTTACATCAAGTTGGCTGGACATCATTGGTGTGCCCTCATTCTGAAGAAGTTTCCCGTTTCAAATGCCGAAACGTGCCGTTTCAACACTACCAAATGGTTCGGGTACTGATTGATGGGGCCAGCTGTAACCAAGGCCACCTGCTACCACCTACCTGCGGCTAAGCTACCCCAAGTGATGCACAAGCCATATCCTGATCATCCGGCGGCTGGTGTCACTGGTGTCGCATATGCTTCCTACAGCTGGTCGAATTCAAAAACAGCTGGTAGAACCTTAGCTCAATCAATATGTCATTGCTGCTAGGTGCATTTTGTGCAAAAAACACAGCATTCTGCTGAATGGACAACATTTTTCACCATAATTGTCAACCGTAGGTATCAATGCAAACATTTTTTCTCCTTGCTCCAAGAGACACCGAACATCAAAGCAAATTTCTTTGACGGCTCACGTATGAACTCTGAAATAACACCGCCAGAAACTAAAAACTTGTGTCGAGGAAAATTCTGTCTTTTTTTGAGCACCTTTGTTTGTGATGACATACTGCTGGTTGTCAATGCAACGAAGCCATGACAGGGGCACACCCCATGAATGCTGAATCCAGGCCCAGCTATCCGATCATTTGACATCTCTCTGATTGTCTCTGGGAGGCTGAACAATGGTGTGCCCCAATGGCCTGCCGATTTCCAAATCAAGGTGGCTATTCTTGGGTTGCTGGGGGTGCCCAAACTTTTGAACCCACATGTTGGCTCGTTTTGTTTGCAAATCACAAAAGCATAGTACTTTCCAGCCACTATTACTATGTTTTCACAACCTATTTCAATGGTTGCGGATGATGAACTGCTCCATCCTGTAGTCCATAGTTGCCCCAAACGCTTCATAACGCTTCCAGCACATTGCGTATCGAAAAACAGATGCGATGATGCGATGGTGCTGAGAGATGCCAACAGTTTGAATGTTGTTTTCGACATCAAAACCAACCAAGTCTAAAAGGTAGTTGCAAATCAAAAAAACACACCCTAATCATCATCATGGCGGTTCACCAGATTCATGCAACTTGATTCGGCTTTCATGATGGTTAGAATCATATTGACACTATTCATCAATATTCAACCATGCAAACACGATCGGTTCTCTTGCTGCACTGTTTTGCAGGAAAATCGGACAACTCCGCACCGGGGCCAAACAAACAAACAAAGGACGCGTGGATTTGAAACAGTCTTTGTGAAAGTAAATGGGTTGAGTAATATTTGATATTAATCAAGTAAGTAAGACCGATGAATATGCTGAAAAATATGTGAAAAATGGTTGATAAACCTCATTTTCAGCATATGAATCAGTCTTATGGGTTCAAAGCATGCAATCCTTTGGCCTGTCAGTAGAGCTGGCTGGACACAGGCAGCACTGTGTCCACTGTTTGCCTTGAACGGTGTCACAAAAGGACCCAAAGAAAATCACTGTCATAGGATTGGGGTTTGCATAATGACTGATGCGGTTCCCTCACCTACCTAGTTGCATCTTTCACATCCTGGAAACAAATTTAGGAATCCGACAAATGATGGTTTACTACTAAGAATGGTTTATTAGCTGGATGATTTGGGGGTACCCCTATGTTGAAAAACATCCAAATGCCGTGGGGAAAATGGGAAACCAAACATCGCCCAACAAATTTCATGCCCAACTTGGCTCCTTGACATCGTTGTTGGAGTTCAAACCTGAGTGCCAGGTGGTCGTCAATGTGAACCAACAGCCTGTGTAAACATAGCCATGTTGAATCTGTCTCAACATACCTGGTTGGTGGTTTCTTAACATACCTCGTTAGTTTCTATTTCAACCCTTATTGAAAAGATATGTGTCAAACAATGAACCTTTTGGTAATACTACGAAAAATAATATTTTGGAACCACCAACCAAATACCTTCAATGAAACAAATTTGTGGCTGCATGAACGCCCCAAATGTGCCAAAAATTTGCAACACACCTGTGAAAAAGCGCCTGCAGATTTAGGAAACAGCTGGGTCCAAAAAGGCAACATATTCATTCTGCCACATCAATTCTCAATGACTGTCATGGATTGATCAATGTGGCGGGGGTCGTGGTTCCAACATAGGTGGCTATGAAAACCCGGACAATATTTCCTGGAGAACTCGCAAGAATCTTCTGAGACAAGTTTGCTAGAGTAAAACAGCTGTTGTCCCACAACATTGCAAACCACATTTTGCAATTCCATTTGGCTGATGGGAAAAACACGCCACGGCAAATTCTACTGGGCCACACAAACAATGGCCCCCAAAAAATGGCACGCTTGAAACCTGTCTTCTGCGCAGCAAACAATATCTATAAAGCGGAGCTGCTCCATTCCAACCAGCGGGAAATCAGGACCAGTTAAGGAAAACAATCTGCGCACGTTAGCCGGCATTAGGCACGAAGGCACGAGAAGTTAGATGTTGGGTTTGGCCGCGCGACCGCCGCGCCACAAATTTCCACGCCAATCGCGTGTCAGCAAAATGCAGGCACAACCGATGCCGGAAACAACCTGCTCTTCAGCCAAGTTACAAGGTGCCTTCGGACGAGGCGCTGTCGGCACCGGCGGTCCTTGCAGCAGCATCCTTCGTGCGCACTCACATGTGTGAGCACGTAGCTGCTGGTTGCGTTGGCTAAACTTGCCCAACCCCAACTGCGCTGGTGACAAGCCGTGCCCACGCATCCAGAAAAACAACCTTAAACAATCTTCATAAAAAAGTGAGAGTTCGATAGAGTTCCCAAAAGCGCTGAACAGCGTGGCCCATGCTCAAATGGCATCTTCTGGTTGGCTTCAGAGAGGGCAGCAACACACTGCGATGTTTGGCGCAGTTTCTGTTCGCAATGGTGATCTTGTAACCAGGGGTTCTTCTGAGTCAGTGGCCATGTTCCACTTTCCAACCCTGTTTCCCCACCTGCCAGGTGTTGCTATGTAAGGTTTTGTGATGATCTTGGCTGTGTTGCTGAATATTGACGAAGCAAGAATATTTCAAGTCATAGCCATAGGTTGGGCTAGTGAATAGCGACCTCCTTTTAGAGAAAATTATCTGTGTGTTTTGAGCTTTACATATTTGAAGTCATACCAGCAGTTTGAACAATGTAACAATGTTTCTATTGTTTTAATAAAAAAACGTGATCTATGGGGCGCAGGCTTTCAAGACTTGACGCTTTCCAACAACATGTCTGGAAAATGACAAGGGACATGTGCATTATAGTCTGTCCCACTCTTAAAGATGAAAGTACCTTAGCTTTTCAACTAGAACTTTGTTACGAGATGCAAAATGACCATTCACTTCAAATATAAAACATACCAAAAGAACCGCAAGTTCACGGTTCGACAAAATAATATTTTCTACTTGAACTGAACTCATCTGAACTACGCTCAAATTCAGGCCGGGTCAGAAGCATTTTTCTTGTATACTGCCAGCAATTTAGCCTGGCGAGCAAAGATCCATTGAATCTCTTCTATGATTTGCCTGGATTTGTGTCTCTGAAGTTCCTCTTGCTAAAGTTCCAACTTCCAACCAACAAACCCAGTCACCCGTATCTAGCAGTTATAAATTCCCATTCACTTCAAGTCAGTTTACGTACCGAGCGAGAGTGCCGCAGGACGTGTGCGCATCTGGGACCGTTCGATCCTTGAGCACCCTTTTCAAGCAGCAAGTCTTTTTTGGATAGAAGATATACAGATCGACCGACCTATTTTCAATTACAAGGCTGAAGTGTTTGCTCCCCAAATCCACAGAGTCAAAACTAATTTAATGGGTCGCGCGCAAGTGTTGCAGCATGCGAACCCAAGCTTCTGAGCATTTGTAACCCTGAAACTGGTTCCCTGAGCAGCGCTTTCAAGCAGCGGGAGCAGGGCAGCAGCAGGTCCGCGATCAGTTTTACATAAGCCCATTTCTCAATATCCGACAAGGATTATTCATGATTATTCCCTAAAGGATCCAAGAATCTGAAAACATCCTGACAAACTCCAGTTGCTGATGTTGGAGACGGCGGTGCGGTTGTGGCTTGGTTGTGACTTGGTTGTGACCTTTGATGCCTCCGGTCCTCGAGTTCTCGTTGCAAAGGTTCGTCTGTTGCTCTTTTGGGGTGTCCTCGCAGTAATATCTTATACAGTATTTGAAATGGATTGGGGCAGGGTTGGCCGAAGTCAGGTCAGATAGAAGATCGCCTCAAATTCTCAAATTCATTTGAAGAATCTCTTCTATAATTGCGTCCCAGACTAGATTATAATGTACACTTTGGTCTGCATACCAATCCCTTTATAAACTCTGTTGAAACAATTTTGCAAGAGGGTAGTTCAGGAACCACCAGGAAACTCAACAATAGATCGCTCAGCATGGTGCTGAATGATGTGCAGCTTTATTTTGCGAGGGTGGGGTGGAAAATGCTCCCCTGATCCTGTCTCTTTGGTAGCTAACTGATTTTGCGCAGCATCCCCCAGAATCAGAAAGTACCACCTGCAAACTTTCCCAAAAAGTACCAGCCTAAACGCTGCCTACTACCTAACAACTTGTTGCCTGCCTACTACCCACTAATCACGTACATCCGACCTACCTCAATTCTACCTACCTACTACCCAGTACCTACATACATGCAGCCACCACAATCTAAAATTACTAATCATCTTCTGCGACCAATTCGACAAGCAATAGCTGAGTGACTTGAAATCGATTCCAAAGTTCAACAGCCAACCATTGGGAGCCAGCAGTAGCGCATCGTGACCGTTCCATTGAAAGAGTTGACATGAGATTAAGATCACGAGGCTTGACAAGTACCCGTCCATGCTGATTGGTGTATCATCAATCGAATCTTGCGACCATGGGGTAGTCATGATCCTTCGCAGTCCTGTAGTTGATGTGGGATCTGTATTTGAAAAAAAACCACCTTGTGTACCACTTAAACAGCTGGGGATTTCCCCCAAACTGGACGGTTTTTATAGGTATGGATCTACCTTAGCTGTTGTTTCATGTTGGAACCAGCTGCTTGCAGTGCATTCCTGTTCAGTTGCTGATTGGTTTCTCAGTCAGTTCCCAATCCGCGCGAGGGAGCGGCAGAGGATCCTGAGCCATGGGTTCAGTCTTCTGGGTAAAGCATGTTGATACCAAGCAACACATTGAAGATTCACCACTTTTGATTGGTTAAGATTAATGTTGGTTTCTGATTACAGTAGTATCTACCTGTTGGTTTCATCTATTTTCATTACTTTAGGGGGGTTGCACTAATCAGAAACCAACATTAATGATTCACCACTGTTGAAGCTTCCAGACCCGAAACCCTTTTGATCGAAACATGTTGATTGATGAATAACACCGCTTTGATTGGTTAAGACTGGGTGCCTAACCGGCTGCGTATTGAACAATTATGTCACGCGTACTTTGCCACATCGGTGGTTCAACCACCACAAAAATCAAGGCTGACGTGAATGGTTAATCATCTCAGGCAGAAACCGCAATCTTATCTTTCAAGTGATCTTATATCACGATTTCAAACCCATGTCTCAGCAATCACCCTCGAGTGGCTGAATCACAAATGGCTGAAGTCATAGGAATCTAATAATATAGTTCTCCTGTGGTAAATAGAATGTCCCCAACCTTCAATACTCAAACATGTTACCTGTTGGGGGATGATTCAATTTGATATTCTATCTAATGACTCCAGGATGGCTAGATTATCCAAAGAACAAACTGCATAAATTTAGTCATGTCACATCACTCTGCTGCAGGTCTGCTTCGCACTGAACCATACTGCAACCACAGTTCGGACCTAATATACGACCAAATATACATTTTATTGTTGTATTTATGTTTATGAATAGAATATATACACACATGAGCGTTTCTCAAAATATAGGTACTCCAAAATCATTCAATATTAACCATTTCAAGCAATAAACCAACCATTTTTGGGTTCCCTGTTTTTAGAAATCACCATATTTCTACTATATCAAAGAGAAAGAGTCGCCAAAAAGAACCTCACACACACACGCATCGATAGGTTGTCCCGCAACCAGGTTTCAGGGACCACATGCAGCAATATCTCGGGACGCCATCATGGGCATCGACCACTCCAATAGGAGTGCTGACCAACGTGTGAAACCAGATACAGTGTGTCATTTGGGAGTTTCTTAAAATAGGGAACCCCCAAAATGGCTGGTTTACTAGGAAAAAAGGCTTATAGAGGATGATTTGGGAGCCCCCCTATTTTGAGAAACCATCATTTAATCTAGAATCATCTAATACATGTACCACATTTGATACGTATCAAGGATCCCTGATACCCTTAACAACAAGAAATGCACGGTTGCTTCCCCATGCAATGGTTACTCAGGCTTGTTACGGGCATCAACATGTACAATGTATAGTATCATATGGATATCGACCTATGTTTAGCAAAGCACATCTCTAATAAAAAACGGTGCAATTAAACATGCACACACACATATAGTTAGTATTAGTATCATGAACCAGAAATGACAGGAAACATAATATGTCTATGTTGATTGAACTATAAATGCAATGTAGATTATGACTATAATGATACATTCGCAGATATGACATACGTATATGGGCGTTGCAATGTGGAATAATTGATGCGTTTGGTTCCAATCCCCATTTCACTTCTCATAAACCTGTGACCAGGGTCCTGCTGTCAGCACCATCGGACTCAGGCGCCGCTGTTTCCTGGAGTGTAGCCACTTGCAAATGCAAATGATGCTGAAATCTCAGGAAAACACATTTTCTTTGTGAACCTTGATCAATCAAGCATCGTGCTATACTTCATGCATCAAAGATCAGATTGATAATTGATGATAAATGTGTGTATGTATGATGTATACACAAGTATTGTACACATATTCTATCAAAACTATGCTTCGTCCCACCCTGTCTTCGGGTATCACGCATCGCATACTATGCATTGAATTGCCTACTATATTCGGTAGCAATTGCTGTAAACCATACTTGTACAGTGTAGCTATGTCTAGCTAAGAACAGCTGCCTATATATACACACAAGCCTGCACATATTGATTTGGTGGACCCGTAAATGCCCAATGCAGTACTACGATAAATGCTGCGAGGATAGACAATCTGAACAGTGATACGCCGTACAATGCCTCGACAATGTCATTTTATCACTAATTACTATAGTTTTGGAGCAATGCAGCAATGTTATCCTTTCATGCAAGAAACGCCAAAACATGCAAGACCTTGATCCGCATCATCTAATATCCTAAAGATTTGGCAACCTGTACTGTATCTCCTAAGACAAGGAAATGTAGAAAACATGCTTTCAGTCAAGCGTAAGCCGTTGCCGATATGATGAACTCTAAGGATACTCCCTGGGTCAGCCTGAGTCAGCGCGGCTAGCAGGTCATGCCCAGAATGAGTAGCTGACCAATGTGATCAGTTTGGGATGGCTTAGTGGGGCTTAGCTTGATGTGCTTGGAACTGGTTGGTGGTTTCAATTTCTATGAAAAATATGAGTCAACCAACCAATTGTTAATAATCACTAGGGAAAATAAAAGATGTTTAAATCCATCAACCAGGGAACCATTTTGGGTCGCAATTCATCGTTTTGCAGCACGACCAAGGGTAAAATCGGGGGAAATCAAGGGTAAAACACCGGATACGAGGCCACCACAGCTTGAAGAGGACCAACTTGTCACAACAACTGGCACCTGAACAAAGCTGAACATATCGCCAGATGAGTTGTACCCCTACAAAGGTATCCTATAGATTTGACATGACTTAACCAATCTTAACGATCAACTCCAGGAGTTTCCCATAGATTTTCCCAACCATTTCCGGGAGCTGCGTGAACGACGCGGGTGCGAAGGCGTACTCGCTGGTGGCAGCTTGCGGCCCTAGGGCCTCTTCCGAGAGCTGGTCGAAGTCAAACCTGGAGCTGGGACTGGTGCAGGGATGGGAAGGCGACCTGGATCACCTGGTACCACGGATTACCAGGGTGTGGACAGGCAAATCCCAGAGCCTCAACGTTACTTGGCGACCCAGTTTGCTTGGCCCAGAGTAGTTGGGGTACCAGGTGCTACTGTACTACTTCGTGGTCAAATTATCCAGTGGATTCACGGGAACCAACGGCTGTTTAGTGCATGAAGTTCGGATAGAACCTCACAAAGGCACTGGGTAGTTTGAGAAAGGTTTAAGAGAATCAAAAGCTGACACTTACCCATCATTAGCTGACACTTACCCATCATTAGCTGACACTTACCCATCTAAAGATCATTGCCAACCGTCTCTAGTCTGTGCTGGCCCCAGCTTCGGAGCAATACCCTACTACCGTCCAACCTTGAGTCGCCTCGGGACGAGCCGCCGGAAGGCCACGTTTGCAGCTTTGCATCCAGGGGGGAGGCTACAACAATGGCGAACAATGAAGAATAGTCAACCATAGTTGAAATGGAAAATCAATGATTTAATGAAGGCTGTTCAATCAGTATGCCCCAATATGTCCAAGGCTCTGCTTGGCTCTCTCAGGTTCTGTTGAGTCACCCTAGACCGGTGACAGGGTGGTTTACCAATGATTGGATATCGAAATAAATGTGGTACATCACCACCCACTCAGAAATCTGAGAGTCTGACATGGACGCAGCTTGCCAGCGTGGGAGACATGGCGGGGTGCCACCACCAGCAGTTGTTGCTGATTCACAAGCTCAAATGCGAGGCTTTGTTGACAATCTCCCATTTCATGTCATTTGATCCTTATTCTTGATTGATGTTGGTTGTTCTATGTTGTTCTATGTCGCTGCTATTCTCCATTTGACGGTGAAGCATTCATGTAGGTCACTTGGAGCAAGGTAATCAATCAAGATTTTTGACCCAGCTGGGGTTTAGAAGCAGCTACCATTCAACAGCTCACGGTAAATATCTTTTACTGTAGCCGAAACATGATGGTCAATAGTGCTCATATGATAATCATGACGTGTTTCATAGTGGTAAATTGAGGTTATTCATAGTGATTGATTATGGTTCATGATGGAACCGTGATCACCATCCTCATTTTGATGGTTTTAGTGGTCACCCAACGCATCACCAACAACAACATAAAAATCAAGCACTTGAAAACACAACATGAAATAATTTGCTGCCGTGTATTATAACGTAATATCACAAACACATAGATAGAATTAAATAGAATAGAATGTAACATCACAAAGCATGACATAATATAACATGGTATGACAGACTATCAAGACATGTTTGGCTGGGAGTTGGCAATTGAGATAGTGGATATGTTAAGCAAGGATCCTCAAAGATTGAGGATGATTGGGGTGCATTGAGGGCCCAACACCCGCAACTCGTATTGTGATGTCGCAAGGAGTTTGTGGCTTGCTTGGCTCCGGTGGATCAATTCTCAGACTTACGTTTTTGTTTCCCGCACTGCAACCGTAGTCCATCCGCATCTTCCCTTCCTCAGTTGTTGATCGTGACCTTAGTGCATATCACGAGTACATGAACACTTGTTGGATTGATTTCTAGGCTTAAACTTCTAATGGCAAGGCCCTAGAGTTTCAGTGCACAACTGAGTTGACGCAACAGAGTTCACTTGCTGGGGGGTTTTGATCATTTGCAAAATGACTGAAAGTCAAATTTGTCAATCAATTGGCACATGTACCCTCCGGTAAACTAACCTGGCAATGGATTTTAACAATATTTTATAGTGAAACCCAGGGAAAACACCAAGAAATGGTGGATTTTCCATTGCCAGGTTAGGTTGCCAGAGGGTAATCACTCGAGATCGACCGATGAGGTGCTCCCAACTGAGTCCACAGCCAAGCGAATCTTCTTCCAATCGTACAGAGGCATTCTCTGCGACCGGGTGAAGATCACACCCCACCTGAAGCACTGCACCCTGCAGAGCCCTGTCCCAGGACGTGTGGTGTAGAAGAATCTCCCAGGTGTGAATCATGCCACCCATCATTTTCTAAGCTACCCACATTGAGTCACCATGGCGTGTACCAAGTCTAGAGTATCAATGTCGATTGTGAACATCGTTTTCAAACCATATGAAACCCAAATAATTGAAGATACCGTCACCTCTACAGAACCCCTAGGCACCCAGAGATCTCAGAGATTTCGATGTTCCATGATGTTTCCATCCGGGAATCGGGAACAGTGCTGGTATATGCTGCTGCACTGAAGGTCGTTAAGGACGTGCATGAGGCACTACGGCCATGTAGATACTATACCTTCCGTTCAACCAATAGTAGAGTATATTAATGACCCGAAGAAAAGTCATTGGTCAAACCCGGAATTGGAATTCTGGATTGGCTAGTCAATGGTGGTTGGCATAACTCCCTATTGATGGTCGCACGCGATTTGTCTACTTGTGAAGCTTTCTGACGATCCGCTGGCGATAGGGAAGGGACCCCTATCAATAACTGGTTACTCAGGTCGCAACTACCGCACTGCTGCCCTTAACGCTACCCATCGCCCACTTCATGCTTTGCCCGCTCCCAGTCTCCTTAAGGGACTGCTGGATTGGATCGACAAACATGCTGGGAGCTCGTCTTGACGCAAACGATGGCGTCTGAACTGCCCAAATGAATCCGGAAAAATATGATGTATATTGCAAAAGTATTTCTAGCCGATGAACCAAAACTTGAAAACCACTTACCATTTGATGGTGCGGTATTTACTAGTGACATAAACATACACAAACTCCTTGGACACAGTCGTCGGAGTTGCGCCGCTGCCAAGCTGCATGTAGGAGGTGAACCACATGGCTGTATAGGCGCTGGCCTTTCGAGGATCTCTGCGGCCCGACAGTCGACCCCGATGATGATGCTACCAAGGAGCCAACCAACAGTGAAGCTGCGGCATGAGATAAGATCACTACAGCGAACATCATTCAGTTCGG
Source organism: Symbiodinium kawagutii (assembly GCA_009767595.1). Taxonomy (NCBI): domain Eukaryota; class Dinophyceae; order Suessiales; family Symbiodiniaceae; genus Symbiodinium; species Symbiodinium kawagutii. Next base: position 329,346 of record VSDK01004314.1, on the reverse strand, counting down.
TGGAATTCAACCATGTCAGTACCATTTGGTGGTTTGTCAGGGAGACCCCCAAATCATTCACTATTAATTATTCTATAGCCAATAAAATCTCAAAAGCATTGAGAAACCAATTTGGATCAACAAGGCAGTTTGTTGGAAGATGAGTAGATTGGTACGACAATTTCATGGACGGTAGCGGTGCGCTGAGGCCATCACATTTTTTATTGAAATCCTTGGGAAAACTGTCTGATTATGAGTGGCAAAGAGGTAGTGATTCGTGGTAAGGGCCCTCCCCAAGGTATTATTAATTCACCACTACACACATTTGAAACATATCTGTGCATGAAAGGATGGCTAAGGGGCTAGTCAACTCGTACAAGATGGACAAGCCGGCGCTGCTTGGGACACGTCTCACACTGATCGCTGTTGCAGTTCAAAAGTCTGTGGCAGCAACAACCCAACGAATCAACGGCGCACATGGCAGTTGAAACTTGAGCGCAATGAAGAGCACCCTGGTTTGATGATGATCAATGGTTGCTGAATCAGCAGTGGCTGATTCATACCCATGCTTGTACAAATCAAAGTTATACCAGGTAAGGACACCCATGGAAATGCAGCAAAGTATGCCATGACAGCAGAGTCTTCTGTGACATACCTCACCCGTACGGCAACTGGAAGTCAACCGTGGATACAATTGGTCAATCAGTGTTAGTGACTGATATGCATTGGAGAAGTTTAGTAAGCATGTCGGGAGATCACCACAAATCAACGGAGGGATGAACAAGCCACTCCGACGCATGATGGCATGGTGCACGAATGTACACCGATTAAATAGCTGTTAGCGGCCCTTTGCTCCATCATGCCTGAGATGAACAAACTTGCCATTGCAATCTTGACTGAAACCATAGTGGGTCATCGCTGATGGCAAATCAGTCTTAGTATTCTTCAAAATGCCATGGCGAAGTATGGTTGATATTGGTTGATTATAAGCCTTACAAGCCTTATAAGCCATGACAAAATCTGGTGTTCAATGCAATGTCAAGAATCGTCAGGACCACAGGCGTCTTATCCAAGACCTTGATTCACCAAGGTGGATCACGTGGGGAACACCACCAACCACGGGGGAATGCTCCACCACCAGGCACGGCGGATGCTTGATCCGCCTGGTAGGTGCGAATGACGATGGGATGAGGTACTGGAAGGATGCCCACCTCAGCGATCCGTTGGTGGGATCTACCATTGGGAATCGATGATTGATGCTGGTTTCAGATAAGATACCAGTGATCCATTATTCTATGCTGGCGATTTCAGAAAATGGTTGATCCTACTGGTTGATCCACCACTAAGAACCATCAATAATGGTTGATCATTTGGTTATTTTGGTCGTACTGGTTGATCATACTGGTCACAAATGATCACTGCCAATTGACAATTGGATGATTGTTTTTGAGGGCCATCATTGCTGATAAACCATGACTACCCAAATGTTTGCTGCGGTGGTGCCCCACCTGTGGACCTGTGGAGGTTGCATCTCAGATGCCATGGACGTAGCACATAGGTAGCATACAGGCAAAACATCGGTATCATACGGGTAGCGTATAGCGTATAGGTGGTATATAGTATGTGGGTGGGAAAGAAACTATAGTAGGTAGCATATATGTAATAAGACATGTTGTGTAGGTAGCACCAAGCAACAGCAGCAGCAGAAGTATCCTAACAAGTCATTAGAAAGTGACCCCAAAAATATCAGCAACACAATCAAGGCAGATCGCCCTTTCCAAAAATTATGCAATGCTTCCCAATGGCACACCATTTTGGTTACGAGATTTTGCCACTGTGACGAGTAAACCCTACGATAAGTACTTTGTAACACATGACCAAAAATGATGTAGATTTATCAACTATCAAGTACATAGTACAAAGTATAGTCCTGATATACAATGTACATATATGTACTTGGTAGTATATCATGACTATCAAGTACATAGTACATTGTTCCAACATGTGCAATGCATGTGTAGGTTGATGGGCCTACGAGTTGGACTGCTCTGTGCAAAAGTCTTTCAAGTCGAGAAGTACGGCTGCTATGAAACATCCATGAGGGGGGGACCATAGCATGGGGGGTGGCCCGCAAGGGGTGCATATATACACATTTATCCAGTAGATCAAAACATATATTGCATTCTTAATCACTAATTCTTGTTGAAATATATTCAGAATTAGGAACAAAGCATACCAAACTCCGCCATTCACGCCATACCCAACTCCCTCACAGAGCCCAGTCACAAGCGTTGTGGCTTTCAAGAACCTGTTGCGATGGCTGAAGTGTTGTACCACGCAGCTGTTGCAAAGAGGTGGCGGTGGTGGTTCGGTTGGGGATGAACTCATTGTCTGCCAATCACACAAATGAGTATTGTTCATTAGGGGCCATTGCCACGCCAAGAACACGCAACTTGATATACCAAGTGGTGTGTCATTACCCTTTATGATCGATAGAAACGTGATGTATCACAATTTAACATTTGCATTGAATGCAAAACGTAGGATCAAAGCATTCAAGTTTCATGGACTTTTACATCGGAACATGTCGACATCATTGCATCATGACATTATAAAGATTTTGTTTATATCCTCGCCGATCCCTATACCGAGTAGTTCTCTGATCATGTGATGCTAAACTTTGAAATTCATGAAGGCATGATGGGTGAAGGTTGGACCTAGCATGTGCCTACGGCTGTTGGTTGCAAAGATCATTTGAGGACTGAATTGAAATTGACACCAAACAACACCAAACTATCATTTTCGCTACCAAAAACATCACTGCTTGGTGGTTGAACCACCCCTATGAAAAATATACGAAAGTCAACCAACCATTTGTTCATAATTACATTTGGGAAAAGACAAAATGTCAATCAAACCACCAACCAGTAGTTGTTTCGCCATTCTGCTTGTTTAGATTCCCCTATAGTTAACGATTATCAATGGTTATGACCCCTGTAAGACCCTTGTAAAACCACCAGCCCAGCTTGGATCAACAAGGGACACCATCTGAGAGCCAGCGACTAAGCGAAGCGGCCAAGCCTCTGCACCTCATTTTGATCTGTGATCTCCTTTTCAACGCAAAGCTCCTGCAGCCGGGGAGCCGTGTGGATTGCCAAGCGAAATCCCAACCAACCAACCAAGCAACCAAGCAACCAACCTGCCAACCAACCAAACCCTTTTGGGATGGTCCGTAGTACATGGATCCCATCGAATTGACACAACTGTGATCCCTTCGGGCAGCTGAATACAGTGTGGTCACCTCACTGAGCTAAAATCAGGAAACTGCCTGTGTATTACCTGCATAAGCATGTCATTGACACCTGAGCAAGTCTTTACGTTGCCACATGAACATGCAGCTGGTCCACCCATCTATCGACCACGGGTTCCTCCGCAGCGCATTTAAAAAACGCTGAATATTGCTTAATGTGAAAACTATGAAGTATTTATGTATATATATATATATATACTCTACTCTATATGCATATATATATAAAGATACAAATACATATCAGAGACTTTATATACACATATACTTTTCGTATATATGTAATAGATATAAATATATTATACATTTACATACTACATGAATATCATATACAATCCCATCCAATGCACTTAGAAACCTCCATGGGGTTGCAGTCGTCGCCCCGCCGGGACCTCCAGCTGTGGGGTCAGGTACTCGATCAAACACTGCAGCCTGGGGCCGGCAGCTGAAGATGAGCTGATGATGGTTAATCACTGGTTCTACAAGGGATTAGAATGGTTTTATAAGGGATTATAATGGTTTTACAGGGGATCATAATGGTTTTATGAGGGATTATAATGGCTTAAGAAGGGATTACAATTACAGTAGAAGGAATTGTAATGGTTTTAGAAGGGATTATAAGTTTCATAATGGTTACTAGTGGTTTAATAATGGTTAGTAATAGTTGACAATGGCTAGGGAATATATTCCTAAGTACTGGGAGAAAGAACAAATGTTTAAAACCACCCACCAGTAGCTGGTTGCTGCTTGATGCTGGCTAGCAACCATGACTCTCCATGACTTTTTTTGGGACATGATGTTTCGAAAGGGGTGCAGTGGGGACGTGTTTTGGCTTCACTTTTGGATCAAAAACCTTCTGACAAATATGTCAATAGAGCAAGAAATAGAAAAAGAGAGAGAGAGAGACCCAACTTCTGAAGTACCGTTTTTTAGCTAGCATTGCACAGTGATCTCTCTTTTCAAAATTCGAGCATGCTCCTTGATAACATCAAGCGCATCTTCTAGGTGTCGTTCACACATTTGCTTTCAAATCGGGTGCGTGGGCCCGAAGTCGTTTTTGTTTTCCAATCTACCTCATCTTGGTGATGCTTTGGGCTACCATTCACGGACCCCAATACTTGTCGCCACTCCATCGCAGCCTCTTAGGAAGCGAAGCCTGAACTGTGTGAGTTTATGTCGAATATCTTTGAACCCTCTGGTGTTACAAACATCAGTGTGACGGAATGGACACTTTCAGGAAATATGACTGAGGCGATGAGCCAGTGAATGGCAAAAAATGCCACAGCCATTGCGTCTTGGCTCAAGTTATGAACCGGGATTGTGTCAAAAGCAGGTGACCTGGTTTAACGGCCAAGCAATGCAATTTATGATAAAACCTTGGAAAGCACCGGAGATTCACACATGTTTTTGCACCGTCGCAATCAACCATGAACCTATGAAAAATGACCATGAACCATGGATTAACCATCACCAACCATCGTATTAACCATCCTTTTATTGTACCACCATTTAACCACCATTGAACCACCATTCAAACATTCTCTTAAGCATTGAGTAACCATAAATCAACCATTGAGCAAGCACCAATTCAGTTGACCTTTCCTGAAGCCATTGCCAAGCACCAAACGTTTGCAGGGGCAACTTCTTTTTCACGCTCTGCCTCAGGGTGTTCCAGGTGGCCCCAACTCTCAGCCAGGGGCAGCCGTTGGATGTTCATCCCCTCGTGCCCAGAATATGTCATACCAAGAGGCATGGATGGGTTCAAATTATACCAAATGGATCCAAATGGTTCAAATATAAACAACCTCAGACTCACAGTGATGGGGCTGGAAAGGACAAGTATGGGTCATCTGTTCTGGTGATCTGTCCAACGATGTTTGTGCTAGGATTCACATGGCGTAAATCGGCTCCACTTCTGATGGAAACCTCACTGTTCACACTCCAAATCACATCTTTGCTGGGATCCGGATAAATTCGCTTTACGACATTGGCTTTCAGTCGTCCCAACTTGTGGGGAATCATCAATGAGCGCGAAAACAATGAAAGGAATCTGTATCCCAAACTTTCTTATAGTCAATGATTGGAAAGGTTGCATTTCACATTTTGGAACGCCTGTTCATGCCACTTGGCCATCAACATCGGGTCCCATGGGTTCAGCGCTGCCCTTTTTGCAGCTCCTCTGCCTGGTTCTGCATGCGGAGTCTCAACGGTTCAGGCGATGAAACCGGTGGCGGAGTGATCCTCCGTGCTCACCGTGATACCATGACACGACACTGTGCTCAAAGTTGTAGGCAGCTCTGTTCCTCACCAGGGAGGAAGACCACAGATCATGCACCATGAGAACATCATGCAGGCCCTGGTTCACTATACCCCACAGTTGCCTTCAGTTGCCTTGGTGGCTCCCCTGGTTTCAAGTCGCGCCCAGCCTTCGATCCAGAAGAAACCGCCGTGGCAAATCAAACTCTTCAAACCTGGCGGCTGGAGCTGTGAATGGCTGAGCTGATTGCTGGGTAGAATCAGCCACCAGCTGTTCATATTATGAACAGAGAATGGGTCCAAAGAACAGTGTTTAGGTGGTTTTTTTGCACTGTAGGTACCCTTGAGATCCCTTGGGATCAGAAACCAGTAGTCCAATCGAACATGGTGGTGAATGCAGCTTCTGTATCCGAAGAAATGATCGACACCACAGCTTTGTGATTCATCCGTCGGAATCCCGATGAATCAAGATGGTCCCAAAGCCATTCTTCAAGAAGAAACATTGATGATCAGTAGCAACATGTAAGTAACATCCCTCTTTAAGACACAAAACGGCAACAACAACAACAACAGCAGCAACAGCAGCAGCAGCAACATCAGCAGCAACGACAACGACAACGACAACGGCAACGACAACAAGCACGTTGGTTGATGCCGGATTTTGATTGGATCTTCGCGGCTATTGACTACACATTGGTTCTACACAACAAAAAGATGCAACAACGATAGCAGCAGCGGCTTGCGTGTCCAAGATACCCTGCGGCACGCTCACGCCGCTGAGGCTTCGGTTGAACTCACGACCGAACGTCAAATGTTGAAGACTCATGGGTAAATTCACCTCCTGTGAGACTCGCAACCATGGAAAACAACGACCAAAGGGGCAGTCTGGGAGGCTACGAACCCAGTAACGAAGTGGTAAAGATTGACAGCAATATCAGCAATGTAGGATACCAATGTGAACAGCATCGAAAAAAAGAGGAAACTTCTTTGGAATGCGAACAACAGTAATTTTAGGATCAGTGGTGGGACTGGTGTGAACCTCAAGGTCAATTTGGACCAGTTGGACTTGCAACAACTCAGGACCCCAAAGTTGGGCAGCGTCAAAGGACGATGTGGCTAAATCAATAACAGCCGAACAAGTGTCCGTCCTTGAACATCCTACCCAGATCACAACACTTCATGATGCTTCGTAGACAACCGTCAATAGTCTCAATCATGGTTGATATCCAACTGACAATGGGTACTTAACACAATCAGCAAATCAGTTCTGGGGCAAGAAGAATTATCAAAACATTGCCGATACAGTGATACTGCAGCTGCTATATAACCCCAAGGTATTAACACAAAAATGATTAATTATGTCATATCCGTTGATTGGTGATAACCCCTGCTATCCCTAGTAATCTAGGACGACCGCCATTTCTTGTGCCAACCCTCAGCAGACACATGAAGCTAACATGTCCGCTGGAACAGAACAGATTGCTCGCTGGGCCTTCCACTAGGCGTGCCATGTATCATACATGTACATAGATGCATACTGTATATATATATATATATATGTATATAAATATACTATATTTTCATCAACGACCATCCGTTTCACAATAGGCAATCTCTTCCAAAAACGGCTGATCCAGCTGAAACCACTCAAATCCATTCAGTTCGATCAGCTCAACAGGTTACAAGCCTTGGGGTACCTTGGGGCACCTTGGGGGGCACCTTGGTGGCGCATCCCGACCTCCAAGCTGCACTGGTAGAGTTCACCCAAGGTCAGGGCTGAGAGCTGCGGCAGTTGGACGGCCACCAGGCTCTGGTTGAAGCAACGACCGAAGGTCAACGTCTGCAGGGCATCTGGCAGCACCACCTGACACCCCGGGGTGCGCAAGCGGGGACCCATGGATGATGCACCAATGCCAACGGCACGTGGAGATCTACTGGGAACTTAGGTCAAACAAAGTGAGGCAAGGTGACAAATCAAAATATTATCCATATGTTTGTTATGAAATCAAAAACTATTTCTGCAACAGCAACAACAACGACAACAACAACGACAACAGCAACAACAACGACAACAACAACGACCACAACAACAACAACA